>JAUTBQ010220337.1:107416-131481 GCA_032361185.1 Lepetodrilus ovalis | reverse complement strand
CCTTATGGCAAAAAACAATGGCTTTCATTCTCGTGGCGTTCCCACTTTACAATTTGCTGTTACTTGGCTGGGGGCATGTATTTGGGCAAGGAAGATTTTTTCGGCGATTTATCAAAGGTTTTTTGGGACGGCTGCTGCCATTGTGGACCCTTCCTCTTCTTTCTAACTACAACACTCTAGAACCTTGGCTATAGTACATATTGGCTAGAATATTACACTGCACTACCGGAATTTGAATTTAGTCAAGCTAGTCTTTATAGGATTTTACTCCTTTCGCATCCATACATCACGCTGTGGAAAAGGAATAACAATATCATTTTGCCGAAAGGCCTTATCAATGGCAAAACGCAAATCACTCTTTATATCTTCTATCGAATAAAAATGGCGAGCCCAAAATAATACTTTAAAATCTAAACTCGAATCGCCAAAATTTTCTAAGCGTATTCTGGGTACCGGGTTGTTTAGTACCCGAGCATGGTCCATCACTACTTCTTCTAATATTCTTTTTACCAACTCGGTATCTGATCCATACGCCACGCCCACATCTATACTAAACCGTGTCTTTGTGTCAATATGACTCCAATTAATCACTTTGTCGGTCACTAATTTGGAATTGGGTACAATCACAGAAATATCATCCCGCCCCTTGACTACCGAAGTCCGCAGTCCTATCTGAACGACTCTACCTACGTGGGTTTCCATCTCGACCCAATCGCCAACTTCCACTGACCGCTCAAAAAGCAGCAAAATACCCGAAAAAACATCATTAAACGTTTGTTGTAATCCCAAACCAACACCAACCAACAAAGCAGCCGTACCACCCCAAATCAAGGTCAAATTAAGCCCCAAAGCACTCAAAGCAAACATAAAAGCCAAGGTGTAAATAAAATAACTCAACAACCGGTTAATGGCATATCTATTTCCTTCGTCTAATTTCTTTGAAGTGCTCCGACCATAAAAGCTTGCTAAGAGTATTTCGGTCAGGATCCAGCCCAGGATACGCGCACCTATCAATACAATCAATGCCAACAAAACGCCGGACACTTTGATTTCGGTAGATTTGAAGCTTATTATGGTCAAATCCAAATGAAATAAGTCCAATAATACCATCGCAGCAAACAGAATAATCAAAATTCTTGCGAGCCGAATAGTTCCGTTAACGGCTTCTTTGGTCAGATGTAGGGCTGTCGGCCCTTTGGACTCTTCTATTCGTTGATAAAAGCTATAGCTGATACTTTCGACTGCCAACCGAATCAACAAAGAAGCCACTTGAATGATTAGTAGTGCCTTCAAAATGGTCGAAAATCGAAAATCGAAGAAATCAAATTGGAAAATGGAAAAATCGAGACGAAAGGCTAGAAATGACAAGGTCAGCCACACCAAAAATAATAACAAAACAAATACCCGGTGAAGGCGTTTTTTTTCTCTCTGCCCCAATTCTCGGCTCTTGTGATACCATGGTAACAGGGATCGGTTGACAAAGACATAAAAAACAAATAACACAACTCCTGCCAACAGGCTCAGCAGCAAATAGCTTAGCAAAATATCATTGCTCCCAATCGAGAAGATATATTGCTCAAATCTATCAAAAATATTCATTGGCTAATCATTATTGTTTTCATCAAAATGCCCTCAATCAGGACATCTCATACGACCCAAGTTCTTCTATTCAAACCACTATTTCGGTCTAGCTATTGTATCAATATGAAATAGATGCTGCTAATTAGACGTTATAGCATGATTTTTGTTTACTTTATTGTCTCAGAAGTACAAATTCTTATGTATTTTGAATTGACTACCTAATCGTTACATGAAACAAATTATTGCCATATTATTTTTTTTGCTGATCACGGCCATTGGTTTTGGACAATCACGCAAAGCCATGAAATTTTATAAAAGTGGTCGTTTTGCGCAAGCTATTCCTTATTTTGAGCAAGCCATCCAAGGAGATGCTTCATCCAAATACAAAATGAAATTGGCAGATTGTTATCGAAAAACCAACCAGCTCCCCAAGGCCGAAAAGCTATACAGTGAGATCGTCCAACGCAAGCATTTTAGTAGCAAAATAATGCTCTACTACGGCGAGGTGCTAATGGGGCAAGGCAAATATGACGAAGCCAAGACTTGGTATCTGAAGTATGCTGAAAAAAATCCCAAAAATCCTATTGGCCAGCAAAAGGCAGATGCCTGTGACTATGTAAAAACCATTCAGCCATATTTTCACCAGGTGACATTTAATCCTATCCATTTTAACTCCGATGCAGATGACTCGAATCCAACCATGTATCAAGGAAAGATTTATTTTTCATCCGACCGAAAAGGAGGCTTCAATGTCCTCAAAAAGAAATCAGGTTGGACGGGACGTGATTTTATGCGGATCTATTCTGTACAAATGGGGGTTGATTCTATTCTTAGCCAACCCAAGACCCTACCCAATCGAATTAACAATCTAAACAAAAATAATGGGAAGCCCAGTTTTTCCCGAAAGGGTGATTTCTATTTTACGAGAAATTCGAGCAAAACTTCCAAAGATGGCACTTACAAGCTACACATTTACCACGCCCGACTTTTACCCAACGGAACTTGGACAAAGCCCAAGGTTTTATCTTTTTGTCAGTTGAGTATCAACTACTTACATCCTGCGGTGTCCGGTGACGGCAAGACCTTGTACTTTGCATCTAATCGAGGTGGCGGAGAAGGGGGCATGGATTTATTTGTCTCTCACAAAACCGGAAGCACGTGGAGTATTCCAGCTAATTTGGGCACGCCTATCAACACGAATGATCATGAAGCGTTTCCCTACATCCATCCATCCGGACGATTATTTTTTAGCTCAAAAGGACATAATGGCTTTGGTGGTTTTGACGTTTTTGTGACAGAAAAAGATGATAATGGTTTTTGGCGCAAGCCGATTAATCTTGGGCAACCCATCAACTCTAGTGGTGATGATATTGGTTTTTTTGTAGATAGCCTTGTACACGATGCGTTATTTTCATCCAATCGGGGTGGAAACAATGATGATATTTATTGGTGCCACGTCGATACCAATCGTGTCAATGACATGGCCATCGATAGCACCCAACCTGAAGAAATAGACACGTCCGGACTAACCCAAAAAATGACCCTTGCACATCAAGAATATGGAATTGAATTGTTGGAGGGAGATACAATTTTTCTAGTTGCTCCAAGCTACCGGACAGACGAATATGAAGTCCCCGAATTTTTAGGCGGACAACTAGACCAACTTATTCCGGCTATGTATTTGGGTGATTTTAAGTATGATATTTATTGTTTTGACGGAATGCCCTCCAACATTTTCTCGCAAGAGACGCTAGTCACCAAAAGGGCAGAAGCAATCCAAGAATATCTCGCCAAAAACCATGTTTCGTCCGACCAAATACACATTCATGGAATAGTCCCCAATTCTTCTAAAAAATCACTTATATTTGCAGACGAACAGAAAATTGTCATACTAGTTGGCTCCAATGCCCACTAGAGCGAACTACAAAAGCATATGAGACCATCCAACCTACCGGAATCCATTTATTTTGGTGACATACAGCACCAATTTAAGTCGTGGCTATCTCGACAAACCTATTCATCATATTTCATGTTAGTGGATTCCAGTTCTTCGGTATATTGTCTACCTGACCTTATTGCTGTACAACCTGACATTCAGTGGCACATCATAGAAATTCCTCGTGGCGAAGATTTTAAGACAATCACGACCTGTAGTATTATTTGGGAGGAGCTGTTCAAGCACGGTGCAGACCGACACTCCTTGCTGGTCAATTTAGGTGGAGGTGTGATTGGAGATATGGGTGGATTTGCTGCGGGCACGTATATGCGTGGCATTGACTTTGTCCAAATACCTACCACCTTGCTCGCCATGGTGGATGCTTCAATCGGCGGCAAAGTGGCTGTTGATTTTCGACTGGCCAAAAATATTATTGGGTTATTTCAAAATCCTGTGGCTAATTTTATAGATGCGAGATGGTTATCAACCCTATCGGGAGAAGACAAAAAAAGTGGCTGGGCTGAGATGCTCAAACATGCCCTAATTGCTGATGCTGATGCCTTTCGACAAATGCAAAGTATCAATTCATTGGCAGAAATTGACTGGGACAAATGGATTAGGCACTCTATCCAAATCAAGTACAACATCGTCAAAAATGATCCTAAAGAAAAGGGATTGCGCAAAGGGCTCAATCTAGGCCATACTATCGGACATGCTCTAGAGACCTATCTGCTTACGCAAAAAACACCCCAAAAACACGGTGCCTGTGTAGCTGTCGGAATGGTCTGTGCGGCCTATATCTCAAACATGATGGAGGGTTTGTCTCAAACTGAGCTAACCGATATCGTCCAAGCCATCAAAAAATGGTACGACTATATCCCCATACCTAGGGATGCTTATGACCAAATCCTAATCAACATGACCAAGGACAAGAAAAACCGATCCGGTCAATTGAATTTTACACTCATTCCCCAAATTGGACAAAGTGTCTATAACCGCAATCCACCGGTAGAATTTATTATTGGATCTCTGGATTTTTATAATGACTATTTTGCCATACAGTAAAAAAAAGGCTTTTCAGCGCCCAACCAGACCATAACTATCTGAGATACAACTATTTACTAGACACTAGACAAAAGAAAACCACAGCCTTTTAGGCTGTGGTTTTTTTTGTTTTGGCCAAAAGGCTAAATCTCTGACAACCGTTTTTTAACGCCTTCCACTATTTCTTTATGCTTTTCTAGCTCTTCCTTTGCCTGCACTTGCTCTCTTTCATTTTTTTCAATATCCTCGTTTGTCTGCTGGATTTTATTTTTGTAATTTTTAATATTCTTATGTGCTCGCTCATTATTTTTAATTAACTTAGACAACAGATTTTCTTTTTTCTTAAAAGTTTTTTCTGCCGTTTTAAGCTCTTTTTTCTCCTCATCAGTCAGGGCATCTTGTTTTTCTGCCAAAGCACCTTTGATGGTTTCTAGGACTTCCTTTTGCTGCTCTATAGCTTCCTTTGCACCAACCTGATCTTCTTCGTTTGCTTCAATATCCCCTTGCGCTCTTCGAATTTTCTTTTTATAATTGACGATATTTTTGTGCAACCGCTCATTACTTCTAATCAACTTCTCCACAATCTTCTTCTTTTTCTTTAGATTTTTCTTCTCATCCTTCATTTCTTTTCGCACTTTGGTACGAAGCACTTCTTTAGTAAATTCATCAATAAAGGCTACAACTTTGGCTGTTGTCTCTTCATCTTCAGCGGCAAAGAAGTCATCTCCAAATTTAATCCAGACATGAACTAGGGTACTTTCTTTGCCCATTTTTTCAAAACCTGCAAATACATCAACCGGGCGATTGGCTAAATCAGAAATAGAAGCCCCCAGTGTCATGTACTCTTTTTGCTTATTGCGCTTCGTTTTGCCGTAAGCCCCCAAAAAATCTTTCCAAACAGACTTGGTAAATTTAATCGGTTCATCGACATTAAAAGTGTACGCATTGTGTACGCCATCGCTCATGGCCATTTGGCTTTGTGAGACATTTTGGGCCATCGCCGTCAAGCTGACCCCCAAAAACACTAAAAAAGTAAGTAATCTTTGCATTTGTGTTATTTTTATGAATTAATTAGACAAAACTGCCCGTTCACAAAAGTCGTATAAGCACCTCCTAAGACAAGATGTTTATACGATTCCTAAGCAAATATACGCTTATTTGGGTGTTTGCGCAAGCAAACTACGACTAAGCTCACATCACACTTCCCCCTTGGCAAGAATACCTTTCACTAGTTCCACCATTTTGGGGGAGACAGACTGTACCATCGCAATAACCTGTTCCATAGTGGTTTCTGTCAAGCGTTCGGGTGGATAAGAGACATTAGAAACCACCGACATCGCCAAGACCTTGATACCTGCATGCCGCGCTACAATCACTTCCGGCACCGTGGACATCCCGACCAAATCTGCACTTAAGTGATGTGCATAAACGTATTCGGCAGGCGTCTCCAAATTGGGTCCTTGCAAGCCCAAATAGACGCCGGTCTGTGGCTTCAAACCGATATTCTTTGCCACTTCCAAAGCGGTGTTTCGCCAAGTTTCATCGTACGTATGCATCATATCCGGAAACCGAACGCCTAACCGCTCATCATTAGCTCCACGCAAAGGATTTTCCGGAAACAGATTGATATGGTCTCGAATTATAATAATATCTCCGCCGGAAAAATCAGGATTTACACCACCGGCCGCATTAGACACAATCAATCTCTTGACACCCATCAACTGAAACACCCTTACGGGAAAAGTAACTTCCTGCATCGAGTAGCCTTCATAATAATGAAAACGCCCCGCCATCGCTACAATCGGCAGACCACCTAGCGTCCCAATTATCAGTTGACCCATATGGCTAGCCACTGTCGATACCGGAAAATTTGGGATTTCTCCATAAGGAATAAAAGTAGCATTTTCAATTTCGTCCGCCAGACCACTCAAGCCTGTGCCAAGTATAATACCGGTAGAAGGCCTTATTGATGTACGCCCAAAAATAAAATCTTTGGCTTCGGTAATTTTGTCAAACATAGATTAGCATTTTAAAGTCATCGCGCACTATCCAACTCAATCAAAGATCCGTTCACAACGGCAATCTTCTTGCCGGTCTGGTCACTCAAATAGAAACATGGATTCTGGTATCGTTGAAAGCTATTATTATAATGTGTTTTTTTTGACATGACCAACAACGGAAAGTCTTTGGGCACTTGAGTTGGGTCATATTTGCGTAAGCGCACAGCAGTGTAGCCCTTTTGGAGCAAATCCCAAGGATCCTTTTTTTTCAAAAAGTGCTTTAGATTTCGGTATACTTTGGGCAAGACCTTTCCATAAGTCAAGTCCATATTATTAGCATCTACTTCTACAAAACCAAAGAAAGTCATCAAATCTCCCTTATCTTGGATATAGCCTTTCGGATAATATTGGGTTGCGTCGGCATACTGTATTTCTCGTTGCCGAAAAGAAAAATCCATGATATATGTCCGCCCTTTTTCTTTGATTTTTAGATTTCTGATCATCAAGTCATTGTTCATTTTTTCATTCAAAGGAATCTTAAAGTAGTCATCAATTTGCTGCTTTGTATAAGTTTTATCGGCGATAGCTTCAAATGCCGTCAACAAGATTACAAAATTTAGCTTGCGCACAAACTGCCGTTCGGGATCTGCATTATAGCCACCACTTTCCACCAAGACCGTACTCGTTCCCCACTTGGTCATCATCTCTCCAAAGGCCCTTGGCTCAAAATCATCGTTCCATTTTCCTATACTATTGGGAATGTAATTTTGGAGCATATTTTTGAGCTGTACAATGAGCTTGGCCGCATCGGCTCTCACCGGATTCATATCTTCTGCCGGATTAAAAGCCGGAGCCAAAAAAGTGATGGTTGCCGGATATGGATTATGTCCTGCACTATAGTATTTCTCTTGATCGTGGAGATTAAAGCCAAACTTTGCTTGTGTTTTTTCTCTAGCTGCTTTCAATATCTTGGCTTCAGGGCTTGCTAAGCGATGTGCATCTCGATTCAGGTCTATACCTAAGGCATTGCGTCTCGCAAACCGTTCTGCTCCATCAGGATTGAGCATTGGGATAAAATAGAGAGTCAACTCACTCAAAATCTTTTCTCGAAGAGGGTCGAAGCTATCTTCCTTGCGGAAAAAATTAAAAATATCCATCAGAGCCATCGTTGCTGTCGGCTCATCTCCATGCATTTGAGACCACAGCAAAACCGGCGTTTTTCCGGTTCCCATTTTGACCATATAAATTGGTCTTTTTTCAACAGATTCGCCAAGGTTTTCAACTGACACGCCAGGTAAGTCTTTCATTTTCAATATGATAGGCTCTACATCTTTGTGCTTAAAGCGTCGTTTTGAAATTGTCTTTTCTCGATAATTTTTATACTTGGCAAACAATTTTGCGCTACTTTCTGCTTGCGCAAAAAGCACACTATGTCCAGAAAAGAAAAATAAAACTAACCAAACAGGGAATATCTTCATGTACTCAACATTTAATAAGACGACTTAGAATTGTGCGTAAAGTAGGCTATTTTTTTTATTTGGTGGCAATAAAAATGGATCAAAATATAAGCGACCGAAGCCGAAGTAGATTTTATCTACTTCGGCTTCGGTCGTTCTTTCTAAATAAATACAAATCAATGTATCGTGTTACGTGTATTTTAGTTCATCATATCATTATACCGTCCCACCAATGTATTGTAATTATACAGTAGATTCTGGATAGTTCCTTCCACATTATTTCCACCACTATTGAGTATCATTTTTTCACCTGTTGTTAAAGGTTTTTTACTTTTCAATCGATTGGCAAAGTTTAGACCAGACTTCACATACCATTGAAAGGTGTCATAGTAGCGCTCCATTCCATTCGTGTTGCCAAACTCTTCGCTATTTTTTTCTCGGTAGGTAGTCATTTCATCATAGATACTTCTAGTTTCTTTATAGGCATTTTCAATCTCCTCGATGCTCAGTTTTTCCGGGGTATTAGATTGGGCAAGATATATTAGATTTTGAGAGCGATTCAGAGAGACACCCAACAAATAACGAAGTGTTTGCCCACTTTCTTTTAGCCGTTTCAGTTGCGCTAACTCCATATCTGATTGAATCTTGTTGCTTCTTTTATTCAATTGCCCATCCACTTCAAAAAAATCATAAAATGCCTGTAAAAGAGCTTTGTGCTCTGCCTTTCCTCTTGCATTTTTGTCGCCTGCATTGTCCCCCATATTGTAATACTGGTACAATGATTCTATTTTTTTCCCGAGCGCACTTCCTTTTTCTTTATAGCTTTTAATGAGTGGATTCAAATCTTTCAGTACATCCACACTAATGGCCGCATCCAAATTGTCTAAATCAGCCACATCGGCGGTACTCATCATGGAGGAGCTTCCCAAGTCCTGGTACAAATCCGGATTATCCCCATAGGCTGAGATATAACGGTCATAGTCGCTTCCAATTCTCATAGAGAAGCCATTAAATGCTCCGACAAGGATATTCATTTTTTCAATAATCTTCGCCTCCTTTAATTCTTGTTTGGAAGGAGCGCCACCGGATGCAGACTGTGTTCCTTCGGTGGCATCGCCATCTCCTTTACAGGAAACCATCCCTAAGGCCAATCCTATCATCAAAACAAGTAGTAAGTTTTTCATTTTGTCTGTATTTTAATTAATTCTAAAAACATCAGACCCTTTATCAGAAAGTATCTAACAGTTATCAAGACAAAAATACAATTCATTTTACAACACCACTAAAACAGTTAACAACCGAGCCGATTGGATTGATAAGTGTCATCACGTACCAACTCACTCCCCAAACTGAAAATATGGCAAGACTCGATCCAACTGCTTTTGGCTAAAAATTTTTACAATTAAAAAATCTTCTGGTGCCATCAGCCGAATTCCGCGCTGCGCGCGCATGATGGCTTTCGTCTGTTCGAAGCTGATATACGGATGGCTGTTGATTTCTTTGAAGGAAGCTAATTGGGGGTTTATTTTTTTCAGTTCCGATCTGTCGACAACTAAAAATGGAGCAATTTTTTGAAAGGTGGAATCCGTCAAACGATAAGCTTCCGCTACCTGCTCTATCGCATAAAAACCACCCAACTGACTCCGATACCGCACAATACTTTTAGCAAAAAAAGGTCCAATACCCGGCAGTTGCTCCCACTCTTCGGTGGTTGCGATATTGATTTTCACCACCCTTCCTTTCGGCCATATTTTTGTGACTTTTCGGCCATATACTCTGGGCTTAGAGACTGGTACACCTTTAGCACTAAATGGCTGTTTGTCAGCTATTTGCGACTTATCAATTCGAATATTAGGCAAGATAGATTGATAAAAATCATCTGTCATTCCATAGATTTTACGGATGGCTTCGGGTGTATAAAAACGCCCTCCTTTTTGTCGATAATTCATTATATTTTTAATGACTCGCTGTGAAAAACCTAATGCTTGGAGTTTAGTTTTTGACACTGTATTAGGGTCAAACGGAAAAGATTGCTTTGGAAGGGTTGGCGTGTGTGCAAACGGTCGGTTATTTTTTTGTAATTTTTTCTTTTCAAATTCAGGCATTTCGATAAAAGGGGCGATTTTTTCAAAAAACACACTATCCATTCCATAGATTTTTTGGACAGATTTAGCCGAATAGAAATGCCCGCCTTTGGAGCGATAGCTTATAATGTTTTTGGCTACTCTGCGAGAAAATCCTAAACTAACCAATTCCTCATATTCAGCTACATTGGGATCAAAGGCATACATCGAGTCGACCACAGATTCCTTTTTCATGGGCTTCTCCTTGTACAATTCCCGAACCGACTCTTGAAACGTCAACAAATCTTTATCTGTATATTTGGGGGGCGGTGGTGTAAAAGTAAACGAAATAAAAAACAACACGACATTCAGCATCACCAACGTCAAAATACCCCAACGTTCTTTTTTGCTATAAACTAAAAATGGATTCGTCATTGATTTACATTTTCAATATTCGATTAATAACCCACCGTCTCGACGTATATTATGCACAAACTTGTTTCTATTCACAAAGTAGGTCTCCAAGGCTAGTGCATTTTTACGAAAAATATTCACACCAAGAACAATCGTATCTGCCATCACTTCAGCCAAGTCAGCCGTATCTGTATACTGGCTAAAAAACAAAATATCCGGTCTAAGTTTTCTATTTCTAAGTAATTGGGGGGACACAAACTCAATTATACGTCCATTAAAAAAGTAGAAATTTTTTATACTCACCAAACTTGGAGACACCACATCTCCAGTTCTCGCAAGTGGCTCCTGATGATTAACACCATGTCGCAACAACAAGCCGGAAGTGGCATACATCCATTTTTTTTGCGCAAGCGAATCACCACGAACAAAGCGCATATCACGACCTTGGATAAAGCCTATGCCATCCGTTTTAGACAGCTTAAAAAAAGCCATCTCTTGGCGGCTGACAGCTTGAAAGGCCAACACATTGCGCTCTACGCTCATCAACGTCAAGATTCCTAACACATAGAAAATCAACAACTTACGACCCAATGCAAGCCAAATCATTATGGACACAACCAAGGCATACGCAAGTACGACTGTCCATTCACTAAAATAAATGTTATCTAGTTTCATCCAATCAATCTGACTCAATCCAAAAATAAATTTAGTGTTCAGATGATACAAAAACGCCACCACAACACCCAACATATCCGCCAACCATACACTGACAAAATTTAATAGAAACAATAAAATAGTCAACGGCAGCAAAGCTGTTGCAGCCGGTACAACGATCAACCCTGACAAGAAAAAAGAGAGTGGAAATTGGTGAAAATAATAAACAGCCAAGGGAAAGGTTGTCACTTGTGCCGCCATGGACACTGCACCTAGCTTCCAAAAAAAATCCAAAATATCCGATTCAAAAGTGATCCATTTATAAATGTAAGAGTGAAAAAATACAATTCCCGAAAGGGCTAAGTAAGACAACTGAAATCCTACTTGAAACAATAAAAATGGATTCCAGGACAACAACAAAAAAGCGGATGCAGCAATACTATTAAAAATAGCAGTACGCCGATCCATCGCCAGGCCCAGCTCCACTATCGTAAACATCACACCCGCCCGCAACACACTTGCTCCGGCTCCGGTCAGCAAAACAAAAAACCAGACACCTAGTAACTGGGCCACTAAGCGCCACCATCGGCGCGCCTTGGACCGACCTAGCACCAAAAGCATCAACCAACGCAATCCCACACTGACTATCCCTACGTGCAATCCCGAAACCGCTAAAACGTGCATCGCTCCTGTACTAGAAAAAGCATCCTTTGTTTCATCTGTCAAGTCATCTTTCACACCCAACACCAAAGCCGAAGCCACCCCCAAATCTCTTGAATTCTGAACAACTCTTTTGAGTACATCATGGAATTTTTGGCGTAAGCGAAAAGCCACGCCAAAGAGTGCATTGCCGTATCCATCACCCAGTACGTGCCATTCGTCTCCTTTTATAAAAGATTGATAATGAACATTTTGGAAGTACTGCCACTGACCAAAGTCAAAAGAATATGGGTTGCCGGCCTTTGGGAAATTTCGTATCTCTGACTGCAAAACCAATAGCTGACCATAGTAAATTTTTGCTGTATCCGGGAAAGATACATAGAGTTGCCCTACGACCGACTTTTTTTTATTGTTGTGGATAATTTGGCGAACAGATAAGATGGTACTTTTTCTTTTTTTTGTCTTTGGCGGCTGCGACACTACACCAATCACAAAATCTCCTTTTTGAATGATGCCGGAAAAGTGATTGACTCGATGTATTTCCGGATAGTAGGTCACCAACCCAAAGCCAAAGGAAATCAAAAAGATATTGACCAACCAACCATACAATACCCGTTGCCGGAAGGCCACTTTTCGCCAAACAAACCAAAATAGAAAAGGAAGACAAAATACCGGAAATACAAAGAGATACCAGCCAGGTATAACACGAAAATAATTGCCCAAGACAATCCCCAAAATCAACGGTAATAACAACCGCAAAAAGGGGTAAGCCTTCCAGTTTATCATAGCAATAAATTTTCTCACCACAAAAATATAACAGACAATCTTAATATAAAAATTAACAATAGACTTCCGTAAAACAAACACAACCAAAAGGTTCTATTCTCCCCATAATATTTGGTAAGAATAGAAGTCAAAAAAACAGTATATTTGTCATACTAAGCCACCACAAAACCTAAGCCATGAAAAAGAAAGCCCTTTATTTCTTCTTCCTTATTGCCTCACTATCGCTCACTAGTTGCGCTGAATTATTCAATGGGACCGTTCTACCCAACCAATGTAAAAAGTGTGAATTATTCAATACTTATCGACACGAAAAAATTTGGGAAGTAGAGGGATGTGGCTCTGAGAATACAAAGTTAGAGCAAAAATGCAAAGATAAAGCATGGGAGCTCAGCCGAGGACAACACCTTGGCGACTATGAATATAAATGTAAATCGTGGAGAAAGAAAAAAGAGCAATAACTATTGATGCTCAATGCTCCCAGAAGCGCCAATTAAACTTCTTTTTGCCTTTATTTCTTTTGGCGCGTTCTTTTCTTCGTTTTTCCCGGGATTTGACTCGTTTCTTCTTACGTTTTTTATGATTTTCGACGACTTGCTCTCGGATAGTCTTTCGTTTAAAAACGTATCTCAAAGAAATCGCCGTCTGAAAATCAAAGACTTTATTTCCTTGCAAATGCAAGGACGGCTTAAAGTCATAGGACAGTACGAGCTTCGAGATAGTCATCTCTGCTCCAATAATAAAACTCAACCCAAAAGGATTAATCATTTTGTCATCAACCTTGACATTCCAAGCTTGGTGAATACCTGCTCCGGCATACATATTAAATCGTTTGGAAAGAAGTGGAAAATGCTGTTCTCCTAAGACTGTTACCTGTATCCGGTCACTACGCAAGCTCGAATTTAATATGCCTTCGATGGTTGTATGCTTGGCGACCTTTTGCTGAAAAGTAAAACCTATACCAGTCCCCATCCGGATACCTCCTGCCGATATATACGACTGTCCGGCGAGCATATAGCTACCCAAACAGAAGGCTAAAATCAGAAATCTATTCATATAAGATATTGATTACCAGCACCTAAAGGTCAAATTCAATTGTATCCCCCGGTTTCAGACCACCGCTCTTTTTAGGCGGTATTTTTTTTGATTTGGCTTTTGATTTAGGCTTCGCTTTTGTTTTTGGTGCTGGAGTATCAAACAAAGCCCCTTGCCCACCAGCATCAATCAAAGTCACCTTAATCAACTTTCGATCACTCAATTTATTGCCAATTGCTTTCCAGCCTTTGACATCAACGAATTCTGACAGATTAATCTTGCCTTCAAGTGACTTATTCTTAGCTCTCACTTTGTAAGCGACTTGCACATCTTCGTCTAAAGTAACAAATAGCAACTTAGATTTTGGATAATCTGTAATAAATTTATAGGGCGTATCAATGCCTGTTGTTTCAATTTCAAAACGCTTGACAACCGACCATCCCTTATTGCCATCATAATAAATGGCACTAATGACCGCATTGGGGTCATATTTTGTAACGATTAGGGTTGTATTAATGTCGTACTTATTAGTCAATTCATAATTAGTCAAACGATAAGTGCCATCTTTTTGGATATGCAATATTAGTTCACCGGTATCAAAATCACCTAACTTCACACCACGACTATTAGTGTTCAATCGACCGGTGATTTCATCATACCAAATAGCTTGAGCTCCCAGGCTTGACATTCCTTCAGATTTCAGGACTACTTTTCTTACAGGATATTTTGTAACGATATTCCCTTGCGATCCCCGTCCTTTTATCTCAATATCACTAAATCCAAAATCAAAAGTCTTAATTCGTGCACTACACCCTTGTGTTAGATTGATTGTCACAATTTCTGCTTCACCATTGGGATTGGCAGAGAAGTAGACAACTTTTGACCTTGGATTCCCCTTTGTCAAGACATATTCTTTGTCTCGGGTAACCGCCGACACATGGAAGCGTTTAGCCCGTGTACGCCCGTCTTTGCCATCCGAATACAACATATTGTACGTTGTTCTTTCATCTCCTTTTTTCCAGATAGCCACATGTAGTATATCTTTTCCTACAAACGTCTTGTCGGCGATTCTAGTGACCACACACTTTCCATCCTTTCGGAAAACAATAATATCATCAATATCTGAACAATCCCCAACAAATTCATCTTTCTTCATGCCTTTACCGACAAAACCATCTTTTCGATTGACATATAACTTGGCATTGTTGGCAGCTACTTGGGTGCGTTTAATAGTATCGAAAACGGCAATTTCCGTTTTACGCTCTTTTCCTTTTCCATATTTCGCAAGAATCTCCTGATAATAGGCAATCGTATATTCGACCAAATTGGCCAGATGGTGCTTGACTACTTTTAGCTCTTCTTCCAAGTTGGCAATGCGTTCATCCGCTTTAAAAGAATTATATTTAGAAATTCGTTTAATTTTTATTTCTGTCAGACGGACAATATCTTCTTCTGTGATATCTCGCAACAAATGCAGTCGTTTATCCGATTTTTGGGGCTTTTCGGAAGGGGTTACGACATACTTGGCCAATCCGAGTCGAATCACTTTCAACACATCATCCCATGTCTCACACTCTTCGATATCCCGATAAATCCGTTCCTTGATAAAGATTTTTTCTAGGCTAGCGAAATGGAGTTTTTCCAACAAGGAAGCTTTTTTGATTTCCAGCTCCATCCGTAACAGTTCCTTCGTGGCGTCCGTGCTATATTTCAACAAATCGGTCACCGTCAAGAAATGTGGTTTATTGTCCATTATCACACAACAATTGGGAGAGATAGAAGTCTCACAATTGGTAAATGCGTACAAAGCATCAATAGTCACATCTGGCGAAGACCCCGGCTGCAGCTCGATTAAGACTTCCACATGTTTGGCAGTATTATCAACCACTCTTTTAATCTTTATTGTCCCCTTTTCGTTGGCCTTTACGATACTGTCTATCAAGGTGTTAGTCGTAACGCCGTAAGGCAATTCAGTGATTAGGATGGTTTTTTTATCTGATGCATGCATCCGGGCACGAACTCTCACCTTGCCTCCCCTTTTACCATCGTTGTATTGTGCGGCATCCATCAAGCCTCCACCCGGAAAATCTGGAAATAATTTGGGTTTGCGTCCTTTGAGCAAGGAGATGGCACCTTTGACTAATTCAATAAAATTGTGTGGTAATATTTTTGTCGAAAGACCTACGGCAATACCTTCTGTCCCCGAAGCCAAAACCATAGGAAATTTCATAGGTAAATTAATTGGCTCATTTTTTCGGCCATCATAAGACAACTGCCACTCGGTAGTATCGGGGTTAAAAGCAACATCTAGGGCAAACTTAGTCAATCGAGCTTCGATATATCTAGGCGCTGCAGCCCGGTCACCGGTCCGTGGATCGCCCCAGTTTCCTTGCGTATCAATCAACAAGTCTTTTTGTCCAATTTTGACCAAAGCAGCCCCGATAGCCATATCTCCATGTGGGTGGTACTGCATCGTCTGCCCAATGACATTGGCGACCTTATGAAACCGTCCATCATCCATCTGTTTCAGAGCGTGCATAATCCGACGCTGTACAGGCTTAAAACCATCAACAATCGAAGGTACCGCACGCTCAAGAATCACGTAAGAAGCATAATCTAAAAAATACTCTCGGTACATTCCAGTCAGGCTGACCACATTGCCTTCTTCATCAGCGGCCGTCACATCAAATTTATCTTTTGCCATTTTTTACTATTTCGTCGTCTTTTCAGCTTTCGCAAAAACCTTATTCAAGGTGCAAAGGTATAAAAAAGCTTGGAAGACAGAAGAACCAAACACAAATTGTTTTAATCAAATCAATACATTCACTCTGTTTCCGAGTTGAATAAGTAGAGAAGCTGCGGTTGATGAACTGATTGTGTGATGGCAATTAGATGAGTCCTACCTTCATACATTTGTGGCACTTCTGAGAAGTTGGTAGTACGCTTGACAAATCGCTGTTTTTTTTGCTAAGGCTACGCATTCGACAATCCTGCAAAAGTTATCAAGCCGATTAATTTTTCTATCACAAACACCCCCAAACCCCGCTTTTTTTGTATCTTTGTAATTGGTACAAGATAGTTGCTTCGGCATCTTTCCTAAAATACCTTACAAAAATTAAAACATGTCAAAGAAAGAAGACAAGAAACAGAATTATAGTGCTAGTAACATCACCGCACTCGAAGGGCTAGAAGCCGTTAGAAAAAGACCGGGAATGTACATCGGCACCACCGATTTAGACGGTCTACACCACTTAGTTTATGAAGTCGTAGACAACTCCATTGATGAGCATTTAGCCGGGTATTGTACATCTATCGACGTCATCATCCACAAGGATGGTGGACTAAGTGTTGCCGATGATGGACGAGGCATCCCTACAGGAATGCACGAGAAACTAGGCAAGTCAGCCCTTGAAGTCGTCATGACTGTACTGCATGCCGGTGGTAAATTTGACAAAGACACCTACAAAGTATCCGGTGGATTACACGGTGTCGGCGTATCCTGTGTAAACGCACTTTCGTCTCACCTACTGGTCGAAGTACAGCGTGAAGGCAAAGTCTTCCAGCAAGAATATAGCGAAGGCAAGCCACTTTATCCCGTCAAAGAAACCGGCAAATCAGACAAGACAGGTACAAAAGTTACTTTTAAGCCGGACATGTCTATCATGGAGACGGACCAGTTTGTCTATGATGTGCTGGCACACCGGCTACGTGAACAATCATACTTGAATAGCGGCTTACGCATCAACATTACAGATGAGCGAACCATAATCGATGGTAAGCCCAAGACAGAAGAGTTCTTCTCTGAAGGTGGTTTGAGTGAGTTTGTACAATATTTGGACGAAAACAAAACCGTCATCACTTCTAAGCCTATCCATATCAAAGGCAAGGAAGAAAATGTCGAAATCGAAGTAGCCATGGAATACACCACGGCCTACACAGAAAATATCTACTCTTACGTCAATAATATTAATACCAAAAAAGGAGGAACACATGTCAGTGGATTCCGTCGGGCATTGACCAGAGTATTCAAAAACTATGGCGAAGAAAACGGATATTTCAAGAAATTGAAATTCAAAGTATCCGGAGAAGATTTTGCAGAAGGGCTTACTTCTATTATTTCTGTTAAAGTCCCTGAGCCACAGTTTAAAGGGCAGACCAAAGAAGAACTAGGCAACTCCGAAGTAGTCGGTATCGTCTCGAGAGCTGTTAGTGAGCACTTGAACTACTACCTAGAAGAAAACAAACAAGAAGCCAAGCGGATTATTGACAAGGTAATCATTGCGGCAACGGCCAGACACGCTGCCCGCAAAGCGCGAGAACTGGTCCAGCGTAAAAATATCCTTACGGGTAGTGGCCTTCCGGGAAAACTATCTGATTGTTCTTCTAAGAACGCCGAAGAGTGCGAAATCTACCTTGTTGAGGGAGACTCAGCGGGTGGTACTGCCAAGCAAGGCCGTGATCGAATGTTTCAGGCCATCATGCCCTTGCGGGGAAAAATCCTAAACGTAGAAAAAGCCATGGAGCACAAAATCTACGAAAATGAAGAAATAAAGAATATCTTTACCGCCCTAGGGGTCAGCATTGAAGAAAAGGAAGGCCAAAGAGTCCTCAACACCGAAAAGCTTCGATACCACAAAACAATCATCATGTGTGATGCCGATGTCGATGGTAGCCACATTGAGACATTACTGCTAACTTTCTTCTTCCGGTACATGAAATCACTCATCGAGAGTGGATATATTTACATTGCCGCACCACCACTCTATCGAGTGTCTAAAGGCAAGCAGTTTCAGTATTGCTGGGATGAAGATGATCGCAAGCAAGCTGTTGAGCGCCTTGGCAAAGGAAAAGACGACAGCGTAAAGATCCAGCGATACAAAGGTCTCGGAGAGATGAACGCCGGACAACTATGGGAAACCACCATGGATCCGGACACGAGAATCCTAAAAAGAGTGACTATTTCTGATGCGATTGATGCAGATCGCACTTTTACTATGCTCATGGGCGAAGAAGTCCCACCAAGAAGGGAATTTATTGAAGAAAATGCCCAATATGCTAATATTGATATCTAAAGGCTCTTAGCAGCTCCTTCTTTCATCTACACGCCTTTTTGTGTATACAGACTGTTAATCCCAGAAAATTAAAAGGGTATATATTAATTTTATTTGATATATACCCTTTTTTATTTTATCTTTGTGCCGAACCCCATAAAACGGAATAAATTTCGTTAACACTGTACGCCACACTCCAAATGAAAATCAAACTAGCATTCATCGCAATCGGTCTAGCTCTTTTGCCCTTTCTAGGGCACGCCCAGACAACTCACCAAACGCTTGTAGAAGACCTCAACAAAGCTACCGAAAAACTCACTGACGAGCAACTCGCTCGCCTTGTCAACTATGCCGCAAAACTTCAAGAAGAACCCAAAAAGAATCACAAGAAAAAAGCCAAAACCAACAGCAACGCTGCTGTGGTTTGGAGAAAAGCCAAATACAACCTGGATGTGATCAAAAAAGGAACGGTCCTATTCTTGCCCTTCCAATATGTCAATATAACCGAGATACCGTACAATATCGACAACATCATCTCCAACTGTGGCTGCGTCTCTGTCACCAAACCTGACAAACCACTCCTAAAAAATGAATCCAATACCCTTATGCTGAGCATTGACACCAACAAGCTAAACGGAGAATCTTCCATAACCGTACTAATTTATGACAACTCCGAGCGCAGCAAAAGCTACTTATTCATCAATCTTGATGTGCAAGAATCAACAACCACCAAAAACTAAAAGCTTTCTTTTCAAGAAAATAGGTTATCTTAAAAAATCGAGATAGCCTATTTTTTTTGCGCAAGCCAACTGTGTAAAGTATCCAACAAGCACACATCTACACAAAACCTAACCTATTTTTATGCAATTTGAGCTCAATTTGCATAGGTTAGAAATTTTATATACCTTCACGTCAAAGAAAGGGATTGTTTGTCTATAAAAAAAGAATTCATTTCATAATATATTATCCTTCAGCGCATTACAAACTCATAGCCATTTAAGCATTAGGATTACCCTTGTTTAGATTTCGAACGAAAAGAGTGTGATACATTTAAACCATTCTCCTATCTTTTTGGAAACTGGTTTATTTTTTTGCGCAAGCCAAGTAGCTCTCTCCCACATATTGATGTGTATTACTGAAGTTTGGTATTCCGGCGTATCGGTTTTAAGCTTCCACTATTTTAGGTGGCGAAAGATAAAGGGCTGATGATCAATGGTTTATTAAACTTTGGTTTGTGTTTTCGAAAAACAGTTCCAAACCAAGACTTACTGTATCACCAAGCTTTGTTAAGCTATTATTTAAAAAAGCTAAAAACACCCACAACCATGGGCTTTTAATAAGTGCTTAAACTTGAGTGTTTTATTTAAATCTTTGTTTTGCTTCTCTGAAGCTATTCTAATCCATTCATAAAATTGAATCATGAAAAAAGTAAAACTATTATTCATTCTTCTGCTCATCAGCTTTCAAGCTATTTCGCAAACGAATTTTTTGGAGCACATTATCACTCCAGAAGTTGGAGGTGGACAGTCAGTTTTCTCCATCGACCTAGATGGCGACGGAGACCCTGACATTCTTTCGGCTTCGTATATAGATAATAAAATTGCTTGGTATCAAAACAACGGAAACGGAAACTTTGGAGCCCAACAAATCATCACGACTAGTGCTATTCATGCAACATCTATCTTTTCCATTGACTTAGATGGAGATGGGGACAATGACGTGCTTTCTGCTTCTTCCGGCGACAACAAGGTTGCTTGGTACCAAAATGACGGTAATGGAAACTTTGGAGCCCAGCAAGTCATTTCCACTGATGTGGACACTGTACAAGCCATCTTTGCTATTGATTTGGATGGAGATGGGGACAATGACGTACTTTCTGCTTCGCCGGGGGATGACAAAATTGCTTGGTACCAAAATGACGGTAATGGCAATTTCAGCGCCCAACAAATCATAACGACAGATGCAGATCAAGCAAGAGCTGTATATGCCATTGACTTGGATGGGGATGGGGACAACGATGTACTCTCTGCTTCTTCACAAGATGACAAGATCGCTTGGTATCAAAATGACGGCAATGGAAGCTTTAGTGCCCAACAAATTATTTCCACTGACATTGATGGTGCAAGGACTGTATTTGCTATTGACTTGGACGGTGATGGGGATAATGACGTAGTTGCAGCATCCTTCTATACTGCCAAAATCGTTTGGTACGCAAACAACGGTAATGGCACTTTTGGTAGTGAACAGATTCTTTCTGAAGAGAGTAATTATGTAGTCGCACTCTTTGCTACTGACTTGGACGGTGATGGGGATAATGAAATCCTTGCTCACCACAACACAAAAATCGTTTGGTTTCAAAATGAAGGGAGTGGTAATTTTTCTGCACAACAATCCCAATCCGTACAAAGCTACACCAAATCACTTTATGCCAATGACTTGGATGGAGATGGGGACAATGAAATACTTTCCGCCGGATACGGAAGCGTCAATGTAGCATGGTACGAAAATGCCGGAAGTGAAAGCTTTGATACTCACATTCTTGCTGGCAGCATATCCGATTTGCGCTCCATCCAACCTATCGACCTAGATGGAGACGGAATGGATGACATACTATCTACCTTTTCTATTAACGGCAATATTAATTGGTTTCATAATGACGGGGATGGCAACTTTGTCGTCCAGCAAGTATTTCAAACGACAACACAAGGAGTACAATCTGTTTGGGCCGTTGATATAAACGGTGATGAAAACAATGACATCGTTGTTGGCTCCAGTATCGAAGGTAAGATTTTTTGGTACCAAAATGACGGGGATGGTAATTTTGGTGCCCAGCAAATAGTTTCAAGTAGTGCAACTTTTGTAAGTCATTTTCTTACTAAAGATATAGATGGGGATGGAGACAATGATATAGTCGCAACGATTGGAAGTGATAACAAAACCGTCTGGTATCAAAATGATGGCAATGGCAGTTTTGGAGACCAACAAGTTATTGCTAGTCTTGACACAAAAGTGGCATTTATTGCTGATTTAGACGGAGATGGTGACAATGACGTACTTTCTCTTTCTACCGCTAACAGCAAGATTACTTGGCACAAAAACAATGGAAGCGGGGTCTTCCCTAGTAGTGACGACGAAGTGATTGATTTTACCACACCTGCAATTGCATCACTATTTGTCGCTGACTTGAATGGTGACGGACATCAGGATATTCTTGCAACCTATTATTATGACAACAAAGTAGTTTGGTATCAAAATGATGGAAATGATAACTTTGGCTACCATCAGGTTATTTCTAACAGTGCGAATGGTGCAATGTCAGTGGTGGCCTTTGATGGAGACAATGACGGTGACATGGATGTTCTTTCCGCCTCTACGCTTGGTGACAAAATTGCTTGGTATCAAAATGATGGTAGTGGTAACTTTGGTGACGAACTGATTATTTCCACTAATGCCGATGGTGCTTATTCTGCCCAAGCCTTTGATTGTGATGGGGATGGAGACATGGATGTTATTTCCAGCTCTGTCTATGACCATAAAATTGCATGGTACGAAAACTTAGTGAACATTGAAGGCTTATCCGGATATACCTATTACGACTTCAACCAAAATGGTGTATGGGATAATGACACAGAGATGGGGCTTTCTAACCAAACGGTTGTTTTCAACCCGGGAGACAACATTCTAACCGGGCAGACTGGATTCTTCTACCAACTGTGTGATTTAGAAACAGAATATACCATCAACTGGCAAGCCAATGCGGACTGGAGCCTAGTCAATGACACCAGCTACACCCTTACCTATCAGGCTAGTGGCAACAACTACCACAAGGATTTTGGACTTTTTCCTAACTTTACCACACACGACGGTTTAGTCAATTTGTCATCAGAGAATACGCGCTGCAATTCGACAGTATTCTTTTATTTGAGATGCCAAAACACAGGAACTTATATGGAAAATGGTTCCCTAACACTATCTTATGATCCGTCTACCCCTTTTATATCATCACCCAATATATTCACCACTATTGACACGGCAAACCATCTACTCACTTGGACATACGACAGCCTATATCCATTTCAGTATAAGGACTTTTATGTTGAGTTTGCGATGCCAGACCAAGAAGGAACCGGACAAGTTCTTAATTTTGTAGCAACCATGTATGATACTGATTCAGAAGTGCTAGACCAATATACTTATCAACCAACGGTACTATGTTCCTTTGACCCCAATGACAAAATGGTCACTCCGGCCGGTGTCCAAGATGCCAATTACACCTTACACGACCAGATGATGACTTATACCGTCCGCTTCCAAAATACGGGAAATGCCGCCGCTATTGATGTTCGAATAGTGGACGAAATTGACAGCGACTTAGATATCAGCACTCTACGGATTGTAAACAGTAGTTTTCCGGCCCAAGCAAGTATAAGCGGACAAACAGTAGAGTTCTTGTTTCATAATATCTGGTTGGCGGATAGTACGCACAATGAGCCCGAAAGCCATGGTTTTGTTACTTACGAAATCATGCCGATAACCGGCCTGGCGGACTACACCACCATTGACAATACCGCCCACATTATTTTTGACCAAAACGACCCCGTTATTACCAATACGACGACCAATACTATGGTGACCGAAATCCCGGTAGGCCTTTCGGAAACGACTATCCAAACGCTGGAATTGATTCCCAATCCAGCTTCGGACAGGGTCTCAATCGCAACCAACGAGCCCGTTGATAGGTTACTGATTTACAACAACTTAGGCCAGTTGGTGCTTTCGCAAAAAGAGATCGAAGTTGACGTGTCTCATTTGCCAAAAGGTGTCTATACCGTTGAAGTGATGAGCCAATCGAAGGTCGCTGTTGGAAAGTTGGTCGTTCAATAAGCCTTTCGGAAAATAGATTTTGCCGTAAGGCACACCTAAGTCATTCAAAGCCAGCGACCCACCAGTTGCTGGCTTTTTTTATGCAAAAAAAGTCACCATAATCGCACAAAATGTATACAACCCAAAAAACAACTCAACAAAATACATTAAGAATCAATACTTTATGACTGCGAAAACCATTTTTTTTCAAAAAAACGCTCTACAACTGCTTAAATTTGTATTTTTTTTTGACTAATTATAACACTACTTTTGCACTAACTGAATAACAGCATCTAACAAAACCCTGAATGATGAAAAAACTAAAAATCCTTTTCTTATTTTTTATGCTCGCTATTTTTGCGCAAGCAACCTATGCTCAATGCGGCAATATCCCCGGATTCACCAAGCTAGGAGAACACAACGGACATGGATACTACCTATCCAACAACACCAAACCTTGGACACAAGCCAAGACCCTTGCGGCAAATGCAGGCGGATACCTAGCCACCATGAATGACCAAGCC
>JAUTBQ010220337.1:0-107316 GCA_032361185.1 Lepetodrilus ovalis | reverse complement strand
TGCCGTCATGAATTTTTGGGCCGGTACTTGGCAGATGGAACAAGCCGGACCTTGGCGTAAGTATGTGATGGAGATGAATTGTGGCACAACTACTGGAGAGCCGGACCTACAAATCACTAATGTTGATTGCCCTTCCGCCTTTCCCATACCTGATGGTAATTTTACCGTAACTGTAGATGTTACAAATAATGGAACCGGCAACTCTCCTGCGGATCAAGTATTGCATTTTTATCAACGAGGGAGTGATCTGGGAGGAGGGCCAGCTAGTTCATTCTTTTCTGACACCTTTGATGTCCCTGTAGTAGCTCCCGGACAGACGCTTACATTAACCAAAACTTTCCAATTTACTAATGGCTTCATACCCGGTTGGTTTTCAGACTATGCATGTGACTATGCTGATGCTTTAGGCGACTTTGGTTTTGAGTTTAATCCAATTGCTTATTTAGGACTACAGCCCGATTTTACTTTGGATTTCTATTGCAAAAAATTCAATGGGGATTTGAGTATCAATGCGACTTCAAGTGATTTGACTTATGATGATAATAATCGGGATTTACATTATACCGTTGTCGTAACCAATGATGGTCCTGAAACCGCTTATAATATCCGAGCAAATGTGATTCATGATTATTTCCCTAATGGTGCGACCATGTGTAACCCGCCAACGACAACAACGCCGAATGTCACGCTTAAAACTTTTTACGGAGGGGCAAGCTGGCACATCAACTCATTAGCTCCCGGAGCTTCTAGAACTATTAATCTGACTTACAACTTGCCTACTTTCTATACGGCGGATCAATTTGAAATTGCCACTTCCGTATCATCCGGACACAATATTAATATCAACACAAGTAATGATGAATCATCATTGATATTTGTGCACACAACTAACAGTACGTCCTGTGGTACAATCCCCGGATTCACCAAGCTAGGAGAGCACAACGGACATGGCTATTACTTATCCAACGACACCAAACCTTGGACACAAGCCAAGACCCTTGCGGCAAATGCAGGCGGATACCTAGCCACCATGAATGACCAAGCCGAAAACAGCTTCGTTCAAGCACACCTTAGCGGCAACATGGTCTTTATCGGATTCAATGATGCCAACTCTGAAGGCAATCCACAATGGGCCAATGGAGAACCTGTAACTCTTGACCTTAGCTACAACAACAATGCGCAGCATGACTTTGCCGTCATGAATTTTTGGGCCGGTACTTGGCAGATGGAACAAGCCGGACCTTGGCGTAAGTATGTGATGGAGATGAGTTGCAGCATTGTGACACCTGCTCCTTTGGAGAATAATGTCGTTAGCGAATCAATCATCAGCCTCTACCCCAACCCAGCTAACGATTTGATTACGTTAGAAGTAAACTCTCTGGAAGAGCAGCGTACTACTTTCCATATCTACGATGGACGTGGACAGTTGCTCCTTTCGGAAAATAGATTTTTATCGCAAGGCACATCAGTACTAAAAATAGATGTTGCTAATCTACCGATTGGAATGTACTTTGTCAAAGAAGCCAATTCAACCAGTTACCAAAAGTTTGTAATCTTGAGATAATACATATCCAAACAGTTTTTAAAGGTCAGCAGTCTATCCGATTGTTGGCTTTTTTTTTATATCTTTGTTTCTACCGGTTAGTATCCAAAATTCTAATTATGAAAAGCATAAGATCTTATTATTTTTCAGCTATTCTTGTATTTTTTGCGCAAGCTACCTATGCCCAAAATGAAGCTGTTGCAGATCTTACCTATATCAATGAGAGTAGCGAGCCGACTAGTTCCAGTAGTTGTTTGCCGGATGGAATAACCTTTCCATTTCAAGACGATATAGATTCTTTTTCGATCAACTACCCGGGGTGCAAAACAATCTTAGGTAATGTGCTCATCGTCAACCAGGTAGAAAATCTAGATGGATTAATTCAGTTGGAACATATTGATGGTGTGCTCTATTTAGAAAGTGTAACAGATATTACGGGTCTACAAAATTTAATGACCTGCCATGGAGCCATATCCAGAACAGTTATTTCGCAAGGCTCTTTGTCTAGTCTCCAGGTTTTGGATGGTACTCTAAGTATTAAGTCGCCTGCTTTTTCGGCAAAAGGCTTTGAAAGCCTTGAAATTATCCGTGGCGACATTTCTACGGCTTGGAGTGGTGGCATAAATCTCTCCAACCTGCAAAATTTAAAAAAGATAAATGGTTCTATTTCTGCTTTGGAAACATCATTTTATACCGGCAGCTTACCACAATTAAAATATATAGGTGGACTAAACTTTCAAACATCTACCTTTTCTACTGTTGGTCTAGGCAACGTAACTCAGATTGGAGAAATTGGAATTAACATCCAGAGTGGCAGCAACGTTGATTTTAGTGGTCTAACCAGCTTGATAAAACTCGATGGCCCGCTTAACATAAAACATGGATGTAATGCCACCGGCTTACAGGCTTTTGAAAATCTTACCCGCATAGAAAGCTTGGCCTTAACTTATTGTGACTTAGATGTGACCAATCTAGCATTCTTATCCAGCCTAGACACCCTAAACAATCTACACTTAGAGCATGCTCCTATTAATGATATTAGTGAGCTAAATAACACCCAAGGCCTTCAAGAAGTATGGATTAAAGATTGCCAACTTTTGACGGAATGCAACATTCAGCCCATTTGTAATCTGATTAGTGAAAACGGAGATATCATAATAGAAAACAATGGACAAGACAATACGGGTTGCAACAGTATACAAGAGATTCAGGATGCTTGCAACACCGACACCGGATGCTCCTTCGTTTCAGGTTTTACCAAGCTCGGCGAATACAACGGCCATGGATATTATTTGAGCAACACTACAGCCCCTTGGGCACAAGCTAAGATCCTTTCGGAAAATGCCGGTGGATATCTTACCGCTATCAATGACCAACCTGAAAATGACTTCATAAAAGACCTACTAAATAACAATATGGTCTTTATCGGTTATAATGACGAGATGACCGAAGGTGCCGGACAATGGACTAACAATGAGCAAGTTACATTAGATTTGAGCTACGGAAATACCGGTGAATACGACTATGCTGTGATGAATTATTGGCTCGGCACTTGGCAGATGTACAATGGGCTCGGCTATCGAAAATTCATCCTAGAAATGAATTGCAGCCCATCCCCTCCTACCCCAAAAAAAGCTAGTGAATTCATTCTCCGCATCTACCCCAACCCAGCTAACGATTTGATTACGTTAGAAGTAAACTCTGTGGAAAAGCAGAATACGACTTTCCATATTTACGATGGACGTGGTCAGTGGCTCCTTTCGAAAAATAGTATTTTGCCGCAAGGTACATCAACACTAAAGATAGATGTTGCAAATCTACCGATTGGAATGTACTTTGTCAAAAATGCCCACTCAACCAGTTACCAAAAGTTTGTAATTTTGAGATAATTATCACGGGATATTTAAGTGACAAAACAAGGTCACAGACAATCAATTTTTTGTAAGTCAAATACAATAATTTTGTCGTAAGACTTAGGAGAGTAGCTTCTTCATCTTACCGACCATTTGGGTAGGATTATTAGCTTTAAAGATTCCGGAACCGGATACAAAGACATTTGCGCCAGCATCAAAAACAGACTTAATATTATCATATTTTACGCCACCATCGACTTCAATATCAATATGTGTCACCTTACGTTTTTTCAAAATATCTCGTAGTCGTTTGACTTTATTCAAAGTATTCGGGATAAAAGATTGTCCACCAAATCCGGGATTCACAGACATAATCAACACCATATCCAAATCCGGCAATATCTCTTCAATAGATGATAACGGCGTATGTGGGTTCAACGCCACACCCACCTTGGCACCTTTTGCTTTTATCTGATGTACAACTTTGTGCAAATGCCTTGTAGCTTCAACATGAATCGTCACGCTATCTGCTCCGGCATCTACAAATGCATCCACCAACAAACCAGGCTGCTCGATCATCAAATGCACATCAATAGGAATAGAAGCAACACGGTTCACTGCTTTTAAAACTGGAATTCCAATGCTTATATTGGGCACAAACTGTCCATCCATCACATCAAAGTGGAGTAAATCTGCACCTGCAGACTCCATTAATTTGATGTCTCGTTCTAGGTTTGCAAAGTCAGCAGACAAAAGGGATGGGGCTATTTTTGTGCGTCTTTTCATGAATAATTTTACTCAAAGTCTACTAAGGCGTTTTCCCGTATCAAGCTAGCCGCTTTATTGACCATATCAGGAGAACCAATCAGAATAGTTTTGCGCTGGTGCAAGCCGGTCGGTTTTTCTTCAAGAATCCGAGTCAACCCGGTTGTAATAGCGATTCCGCCGGCTTGTTCGACCAAAAATGCCATCGGATTACACTCATAAACGAGTCTAAGTTTTCCGTCAGGATTAGATTTGGTTTCTGGGTACAAGAAAATGCCCCCTTTGATGAGTGTTCGGTGGACATCCGCTACCATAGAGCCAATATATCTCAGACCAACCCCTTCGCTTTCGCAATGCTTCAGATAAGCCTGTACACCTGGGCGGTAGCTTCTATAATATCCTTGATTTAAGGAATAATATTTACCTTTTTGTGGAATTCTCATATTGGGATGAGACAAGCAAAACTCACCGATACCGGGATCTAGAGTAAATCCATTGACCCCTTTACCGGTTGTATAGACCAACATCGTTGATGAGCCATATAGCACGTATCCGGCTGCCACCTGTTCCGATCCTTTTTGCAAAAAATCTTCTAGCTCCATCGGTCCATCACTAGGCGACTTGCGTCGAAAAATAGCAAAAATCGTCCCGATTGATACATTCACGTCAATATTAGAAGAGCCATCTAGTGGGTCAAAAACGACCAAGTACTCTGAGCTTTTACCTTCCACTTGGTCAATCAAGATAAAGCCTTCTTCTTCTTCTGAAGCAATCGCTCCACACTCTCCACTGGTTCTAAGAAACTGCTTCATACGGTCATTGGCAAAAACATCCAACATGGCGACATCTTCTCCCGAAGAATTTTCGGATCCATTCATCCCAAGGATACCGACAAGACCTGCCTTATTAACTTCTTGATTAATCACTTTTGATGCGACCCCGATGTCTCTCAACAGTCCTGAAAGCTCACCGGAAGCAAAAGGAAAATCTTTTTGACGACGAATAATAAACTCGTCTAATGTAACAATTCTGTTCATAAAAAGTAATTTGTGTTTATACTCAAAATGTCTAGGAGGCATCTTTCGCGTTGTGCCAAATTTAGTGACTTTATTACTCAAAAGATGGCATGACGGTAAAAAAAGCCTAAAAAAGCTGTTTTTTAGATATAAAAAAAGAACTTTTCTGCCAACTGTACCTTGATAGATACCAATAACCATGCAAAATTCATCTATCAATAAAAAGCCATTTGAAAGAGCTGTTCATTCTCAAGAAATACTTTGCCCGCTATAAGTGGCGACTTGTGCTAGGTATTGGCTTTGTGATTCTCTCTAATTATTTTAGGGTATGGCAGCCTAAGCTCATCCGCAAGGGGCTTGACTTTGTGGTCAACAACCTAGATGCCGTCAACGACGGCAGCATGGAGCGCGGCCCTGTCAATCAATCCTTGATGTATTATGGAGTGTTGATTATTGGAGCAGCCCTTCTTTCCGGTATTTTTTTATATGCCATGCGCCAGACCATCATTGTCATGTCTCGGCTCATTGAATATGACTTACGCAAGGATGTGTTACAGCGCTATTTTGAGTTGGATTTGGCCTTTTTCAAGCACAACCCTACCGGAGACTTAATGGCACGCATCACCGAAGATGTCGCCAAGGTTCGGATGTTTTTGGGGCCGGTTGTACTTTACGCCTTCAATGTGAGCTTCCTTTTCATTTTTGTCATTTACTCAATGATACGAGTCAACCCCACGCTCACACTCTACGCCTTACTGCCTTTGCCGATTTTGTCTATATCGATTTATTTTGTCAGCAATATCATCAATACGAAGAGCAAACGCATCCAAGAGTTATTGGCTGGCCTTAATGCTTATGCACAAGAAGTGTATTCGGGCATACGGGTTGTCAAGTCCTTTGCAAATGAGCCCAATATCGCCCGTCATTTTGATGATCAAGGATCCAATTTTCAGCAGAAGTCCCTTGAACTTGCCCGTGTAGACGCGATATTTCGCCCAATGATGATGATATTGATTGGCATTAGCACGGTTGTCACCGTTTATAAAGGTGGACTACTAGCAGCAGAAGGTGTGATTAGCCCCGGCAATATCGCCGAGTTTGTTATCTATGTCAACATGCTTACTTGGCCGGTTACATCTATTGGTTGGATGGCTTCGCTCACCCAGCAAGCAGCAGCATCTCAAAAGCGGATTAACGAATATATCTCTCAGGTTCCAACCATCCTATCCGGCACTCAAAAGCCTGATGACTTTATGGGCAAGATAGAGTTTGACAAGGTCAGTTTCACCTATCCCGAGACCGGCATATTAGCACTTGACAAGGTCTCTTTTGTCATCCAAGCCGGAGAGAAAGTGGCCATCATCGGCGAAGTCAGCTCCGGCAAATCAACCATTGGCGAGCTGCTTGTCAGAAATTACGACATTTCATCCGGCCAGATTAGGATAGACGACATACCCATAAAAGACTATGATTTATCTTTTTTGCGCAAGCAATTCGGTTATGTCCCCCAAGTGAGTTTTTTGTTTTCAGATACTATTGCCAACAATATGCGTTTTGGGGACGAGACGGTCTCTGATGAAGTGCTTACGCAAATGGCAAAGCATATCGACATCTACAAAGACATCAGCGCCTTGCCCGATGGATTTGACACATTGGTTGGCGAGCGTGGTGTCACCCTTTCCGGTGGACAAAAGCAGCGTGTGGCTATTGTTCGGGCCTTTCTAAAGAATCCAACCATCTACATCTTTGATGACAGTCTGTCTGCCGTAGACACGGTAACCGAACATCACATTTTGAGCTATTTGAGTCAGTCCCTTACGGGAAAAACAGCTCTCATTATCACCCATCGATTATCTCCGATATTCCATTATGATCATATTTTAGTCCTTAAGAAAGGCCGGCTATTGGGATTTGGCACGCATAAGGACTTGCTACACATCCCGTATTATTCTAATCTGGTCAAGAGCTAGAGATCATTGCAAAAGATATCATCGCCTCTACAAAAAAATGGAGGGGACAATGGTGGCTCAGCCACTCGAAGTCTCCATAAGCAGATGAATCATCTATGTCTACAGGTTGGGATTATGGCTTTGCCAAACGGAAATTTTTATTTTTAGAAAAAACCAATTCAATTTATTCTTATTTTTTCTAGAGGTGACATAGCAAATCCGCTAATAAACTGTTAAAAAAGAGTTGTTTTCCATTTTTTTTAGGTTTAAAGTTTGTTGAATCATTTTGATTAAGTTACATTTGCGCAAGCAGAAGGTCGTTAGAAATGCTTCATAAAATGATTTTTGCTTACTTTTTGCCATAAAAACATAATAAACTATGGATAATCGTAGAGAGGACATTGTATTTTCCAAAAAATTTAAAGCTGGAAAGCGACGTACTTATTTTTTTGACATTAGAGAGACTCGTGGTGGGGACAAGTACGCCACCATTACCGAAAGCAAAAGACGTGACGATGGCGATGGCTATGACCGTCATAAATTATTCATCTACAAGGAGGACTTAACTCGCTTTAGAGATAATCTCATCGACCTAATCGAAGAGATGCAAGCTCAGATGCCTGATTATGACTTTGATGAATTTGCTCGCCGTGCAGAAGAGAGAGATCGCCTGTACCATGAACAACTTGCCGCTGAAGCACTTGCTAATAGCCAAGAAACAGTCTCTACCGAAAACACTACAGAAATAAATGTAGAGAATGATGCAGAGCTAAGCGTAGAGCCTAGCCCAGACAAAACGATCGAAGAAGACGATTTGTCTTGGTAGACTGCATTTTTATTAAACTCGCCAAAAGCGAATTAGTAGTATCTCCAGCCCTAAAAAGATTAGGGCTGCAATAATCCCCCATCTCCATAGGACTTTTCCCTTATCCATTTGCTTAATTGTCGCTGACAAGTCTGAGATACTTGCTTGGTTCATCAGCGTATATTGGGGCAGCATTGTAGCCAACTCATCATCCGTAAAGAAAGTCAAGTCAGACTCCCGATGGTTATAATTGTATCCATAGACACCTAGAGTATCTTGCCCTTTGAGCAGCTTATAAAATCCGGCTTCTTTGATTTGGTTATTGATGCCGATGATTACTTTGTCGCCAATCACGCGTTGCTCCGGCAAAAACTCCTGTGCCCCGTGCTGCATCTTCAGCACTTCATCCGGAGCAATCTCTGCACTGCGCACTTCCAACATTTCATCCTTTCCAATCACCTGCGAAATCGTCAATGACTTGCCTGTCGAAATGGCCATCTTAAACAACATAGGGATAAAAATCTCACTATTTTTTACCAAGTCATTATACGCAACATCTAGCGGTGCAGACATCATATAGAGGTTACCGGCTCCTTTTTTGAGCTTCCACAAATATGGCGTGCCGTCTCGATTGGTCAGCAACATTTCTTCTCCTGCGGCCGTGATGCTCTTGCGAGAAAAGCTGCCTTTTGTTTGAGGCAACCTAATATTTTTAGGTACTTTCTGGAATACATCCTTAAATATAAACTCCTGAGTGTTAATACGTTGCACTTGTTTTTCTGTTTTTGCGAAAGCACTCATCGGCGTACTACCTAAAGACGACAGGAAACTGTTTAAGCTAGACAAATTGCCTATTGCCTTTGGAAAAACAAGCACATTACCCCCTTCAACCACAAATTCTTTTAGAGAGCTTGCCAAGCCCGAAGAGATATTATTCAGATCATGTAAAATAATCAATTGATACTTGGGAAAGGCCGAATAGTCTAGGTTTTTGACATGCTGACTGGTCGCTTCAAAGTAAGTAATTCCTTTCAAAGCGGCATTCATATATTTGTTTTCTGTACCATCCTGAATGGTTAATACTTGTAGCTTATCCTTTACCGGAAAGCTTACATAATACTTATCATCAAACTGTACCGGATAGTCATTGATGCTGATGCCCATCTCTTGCCAACCCGGTTTATTCAGCACAAAATTAATCGTATCAACCACCACACTACCCGCCGGAATACTAATCGTACCTTGAGGCCTAACTTGCCCTTGGTGCGTGATGGCCACTTTTACTTCGTCGGCTGCTTGTTGCCCATAATTATGGATTTTTACAATCAAGGTATTGGGCTGGTTCAAGATAGGTATTGGAGCCGCCAACCAGCAGGAGTCTATACCAATATTGGCTTCTTGAACAGCATGAAGCGGAATCAAATTAACCTTGAGCAATGTGTCTTGGCTAGGCACCATATCCGTAATACTTCGCTGAAAATCCGAGATCAAATAAGACATATGATGCGTTTGGCTTCGAGAAGCCAACGCCGCTTTTTGTCGCTTAATGACTTTTGACAACGGGCGTACTTCCGGGGTTTGTTTGATTTCATCGATTAAGCCTAAGGCTTCTTCTCTACTCACCAACCGCTGGTGGCGACCTTCAAAATCATGTGTCAAAATCTGAAACTGAGTCGTTACTTCATGCGCCTGAACAATCTCTTTGGCCTTCTGCTTGGCTTTTTCAAACAAGGGCACGTCCTTGTCTAACGCACTCATACTAAAGCTATTATCTACAAAAATGCTGACATCTTTGGGGCCTTCATCCACTTTTTTCCCGAAAGGCAAATAAGGCTGGGCAAAAGCCAACACTAAACCCGTAATCGCTAATATTCGCGAAAGCAGCACCAACAAATTGCGGAGCTTAGAGCGTGTGCTCGTCTCTTCTTTTATCTCCCGCAAAAAGCGAACATTGCTAAACGGCACCTTCTTGAAGCGTCGGAAATAAAACAAATGTATGATAATCGGAATGGCTATCGCCAAAAGAGCCCACAGCATTCCGGAAAATAAAAATTGCATTGAATGTTGATTTTTATGGAATAAGAACGCCCCAAACAGCTTCTAGTTGTCTCATTCCTAGCGCATAGTTACGATTTTTTATCGAATTTGTTTGTCATTTACTTCGTTTAGCTATTGAATTTTTATGAAGTTGAGTGCTGACTCCACCCCCAAATTAGCTTGATGACCTGTGGCGTGATTTGGATTCGTGGTGGCTACAGCGGGCTTGCTTGTACGACTTGCTTGCACGGCATAGTTCCTTCTCCAAATTTGCTTTATACAGCATGAGGTTAGCTTGGCATTTTTTGGGTCGCAAATTTGACCCTTCCAGAAGGGTATATACACGGCATACACTCGAGACGGACACTCGAGACATACACTTTCAGACGTACACTCTCTCGATATACACATGCACTCGAGACATACATTTACTTACAACCGTTGTTAATAGAGGGACTCCTTTTGTTAATTTGGGTAAATTCGCTCAATAAATAAGAAAAAATTAACTTCTTTTTGGACTTGTTTTTAACATAGAACAGGTTTACAGATTTGTATCCTGCGATTATCCCCCTTCGTTTAGTGTATTTATCGCTATCCAATTCTTTTTTCAAAACAAAGCGGCAAAAATTACATTATCCTGTTTCTTTTATTTTTCTTTGCAGAAAGATAGTTGCTCACAACAAAACCACCAAAGATGATTAGAATTCTTGCCAACGACGGAATCCACCCAGCAGGTCAACAACAGCTCGAAAAAGCCGGCTATCAAGTCGTCACCGATAAAGTACCCCAAGACCAGCTTGCAAGTGTTATCAACGACTACGACGTCATCATTGTCCGTAGTGCCACCAAAATTCGCAAAGAACTCATCGACCAATCCAACGGGCGACTCAGAGTCGTCTGTCGGGCAGGTGTAGGCTTGGACAATATCGATGTCGCTTACGCAAAAGAAAAAGGAATCAGCGTACACAATACACCGGCAGCTTCTTCTCAATCAGTGGCAGAGCTGGTCATGTCTCATGCACTCACAGTCTCCCGCTTCTTGCAAGTAGCCAACCGAGAGATGAATACCGGAGACTTCAAGACACTTAAGAAACAATTTTCTAAAGGTAAGCAATTGGCCGGTAGCACCATGGGCATTATTGGCTTTGGACGTATTGGCGTTGCCCTGGCAGGTATGGCTCTTGGTATGGGTATGAAAGTCATTGTGGCCGATCCTTTTGTCAAGAATCGAGAGATTCCATTATTCCCCAAGCACTTGGGCATGCAACTCCAGACTGTCATCTTTACAGAAAAAATAGAAACCGTTCTACAACAAGCAGATGTCGTCAGCCTCCATGTCCCGGCCTTCGACAAGCCACTAATCGGTGCGAAAGAACTCGCCTTGATGAAAAATGATGCCATCATCGTCAATGCAGCCCGTGGTGGGGTCATCGATGAAGATGCCTTGCTTGCAGCTCTTGACAACAATCAGTTGATGGGTGCCGGACTGGATGTTTTTGTGGGTGAGCCATCTCCCAAAAAGGAATTATTGAACCACCCAAAAGTTTCCGTCACTCCTCACATCGGTGCTTCCACTTCTGCCGCCCAGTCTATGATTGGCCATGAATTGGCGAGTATTATTATTGGGTATTTTGATGCGCTTTAGCCTTGGTGTAACCGAAGACAGGCAACAAACTGCCTTCAAAAGCCAAAGGAGCGCACAGATGAGACAGAATAAAATGGATTTGTGGATTTGGATAGAATATGGATTCCGTGTGATTGTCGGACAGGTTTGTGCATTTTTTTTATTCAACAACCCATAAACCTGTATTCGACCAAACCTTTGGATTCAGAAAACAAAGTAAAATTTACCTAGGAGTTGACAATTTCCTTTATTTTTCTTCCAGATTTTCAAATCCTAAATCGAGCTTAGGTTATAAACATCACCTTCATCTCTTCATGTCCCGCTTAGAAGTCTCTCCTGCGTCAAGCTTTCTAGTCGGGTTACCCAGAGAAACTTCCATATCACGATGAGAATCATAATTCACCATTACACCCATCTTTAACCATTCTGCTGCTTCCCTAGGTGGTAAGCTTGGCCGACCCAGTCTTCTTTTTTGATGCGGCCGGAAAAGTAGTTGATCGCTTTGGCTAGGTCATCGATTAAGGCATCGTCCAACAAGCTCAATTGGCTGTAGCTGACGATACCGATTTCGTTCATTTTTTCTTCTATTGCTTTACTGATTCCTTTGATTTTGCTCAGGTTATCTTGGTTTAGATTTTTTCTTTTTTGTGCATTGAGCCAATTTTTGACATTGAGCATGGCTTCGTGGGCTTCATCGTCTTTGATGGATATGCTGGTAATTTCCTGCTCGGCATCATGGCCATTTTGGGGAACTAAATCCCCTTTCAGGTCATTGGCAAAAGACTTAAAGCTCAAATCATCACTCCAAACAGCTTTGACCAACTGCTCATTTTCCAGCTCCAACATCTTCACCTTTTTAATGAGATCATGATTGCTCTCCGTCAATTCTTCGACCCCATGGACATAAAACTCTAGGCTATCCTGAAAATCAGAGCGAAAAGCATTAAATTCCTTTTCAAGAAGCTCAAACCGGACATCCGCATCAATAGGCTCGGAAGTTGGCTCTTCAAGCAAGTCTTTTAGTGGTTGCTGTGCTTGTAATTGTTGAGATTTAAGGCTTTCTATTTCATCTTCAGCAGATTTTGTTTCTGCTTTTTGCTGTGACAATTTTTGCCGCAAGGCGAAAAAATAGCCCAACATGGAGAAAACACCCAAGATGTAGGCGAGTCCCAGTGAAGAAAGGATTATGATGCTATTTTGGGTGGTGAACCCATCAAATAATTGTGCGATATTCATAGTGCCAGCGCTTTTGGTAAAATCACCCGTAAGTCATTTTAAACCGGTCAAAAAAAGCACAGTATGTCGTTGATAGCTGTCCTATTCTACTCTCAATAGAATACGATGGACATTGTTATGTTGTGTAGGCTTACGCAAAAATTGACATCTAGTTTCTCCAATCCCTTGATCCGAAAAAATTGTTATCAAGGTATTTTTCAGCTCAGCAGCCTGCACATTTTCAAATAAATATACGAACATCATAGCTTGGGGATGCTGCTTCAGGTAGTTAACAGCTTGCGCTAAAATGGTATAATCATTTGGTTTTAAAAGTAAGTTGTCTTTTAGTATGATGTCTCCAAAAAAGAGATAATTCTCGGTATCTTCTAGGACCGCTAAGTTACTTTCGTAGGTATCGTGGGGAGTTGAATCAAACGAAGCGGTATGCACATACCAATTGCGTGCAAAAAGCGACATCAAAACAAACAATCCCAAACCAGACAAAAAATAACGCATAGGTCAGTCTTTTCTTCTGCGCAAAGATGGAGAAAAAATATCAAAAAAGCAAAAAAATAGGTGATAATCAACAAGTTACGTATAAAACAATAACAATGTGCTTATTTTTGCGTGATAGGAATTTTATGTTTTCCGCAATATTTGCTATCTTTAGGGCGAGAGATTGACTCGACTTTTGGCATACGCACAATAGCTGAGTTATTTAGTACAAACTTAAGAACATACTATGTCTGAAGAACGCACATGCATTGAATGCGGTGAAAAATTATTTGGGCGGGTGGACAAAAAATTCTGCTCTGACCAATGCCGCTCTTCCTATTTTAATCGACAAAATAGCCAATCTTCAAAGCTTATCCGCAATATCAATACGATACTCAAAAAGAATAGAAACATCCTTTTTGAGCTCAACCCTTCCGGAAAAACGTCTCTGCCCAAAAAGAAACTCGCCGATGCGGGCTTCAATTTTGACTATTTCACCAACATCTATGTCACCAAAAACAAAACCACTTACTACTTCTGCTATGACCAAGGATATCTAACCAACGAAAAAGGATATGTGACCATCGTCGTAAAGAAATCCTACGTCTAGCGGGCATCACTTTGCGGCTCATTTTTTCCGGCATTAAACCTAGTTTAACACAGAAAAAGGTGCATTATTGACAATAATGCATCATCTTAGCGTTTCAATACCAAAGCAACAAAATTTTCCGGAAGGAATGATCTAAACTAGCATCCAATGAAAAATCTATTGTATTTGTTTGCCCTACTGCTGACTGGACAAATAGCTGTCGCACAGCAAGTTATCACTGAAGAGTCTGACCCAAAAGCTACGGCTCTATTGGACAAGGTGAACACCAAATTTGATGCTTATAATTCCTATGAGTTGGATTTTAGCATGACCATCAAATCTCCTGAAGCAGAAGCACCTATGGTGCACAAAGGAAAATTTATTCGCAAAGGCAAGCAATACAGAGTCATCACTCACGATCAAAAAATCTATTGTGACGGACAAAATGTATGGGTGTACGCCCCGGAGTCTAATGATGTCCAAATTAACGATGCCGACGACTCGGATGATTTTGTCTCGCCTGACAAGCTATTCAGCATGTATAAGACGGGTGATTTTTTGTATCATTTTAGCCGAGAATCAAATACGCTTGGCAAAAATCTAGTGGAAATTGAATTTAAGCCCACCGACAAAATGAGTGACTTCTTTAAAATTAAGATGATCATCAACACATCAACCAATCAACCACAATCGATTAAGATTTTTTACAAAGATGGATTGCGTGTAACAACCACCCTTTCCGGGCTAAAGAAAAACAAGACATACGACAAGGGCTTTTTCACTTTTGACAAGGCTAAGTTTCCCGGCGTAAAAATAGAAGATTTACGTTTGTAAGAATCTGCTAATCCTTTTTTAATTATCTTGCCACCAAAAAGCAAGTATGCCTAAATTTGGAGCGACCTACGTCCATACCGTTACCGGAAAAACCATTAAAAACGGGATAATAACTACTGATAATCAAGGTATTATAACCAATATATCAGCATCTGCCGGAAATATCCCCAAAGATGTTGATTTTCATAGAGGGCACATTGTACCCGGATTTATCAATACACATTGCCATTTGGAGCTATCCCACATGAAAGGCTTAGTGGACACCGGCACGGGGTTAATTTCGTTCATTTCCAAGGTGGTGACGATGCGTGATTTTCCGCAAGGGCAAATCAATTCGGCTATTCGCCGTGCGGAGAAAGAGATGCTCCGCAATGGCATAGTGGCCGTTGGCGATATCAGCAATCAGACCGATACACTTGCGCAAAAAGCCAAAGGCAATTTAAGATATTATACGTTCGTCGAGTTGTTTGATTTATTACAAGGAAATGTCGATGAGACGATGGCTCAGTATCAAGCAGTTTTTGATGCTATTCATTTGCCGAAAGGCCACAGCAAGAGTTATGTTCCACATGCACCATATAGTGTGAGTGATGCCTTATTTTCGACTTTCAAAGAACTCAACGCACAGCAAGCCACAGTGAGTATTCACAATCAAGAACTGGCTGCTGAAGACGAATTTTTCATGCACAAAAAAGGGTCATTTGTCGATTTCTATAAAGGCTTTGGACTTCCGATAAAAGGTTTTAAGAAAACCGGCCAAAAGTCCATCTACAAAGCAATGGACTATCTAAATCCCAAAAGTCGGACATTATTTGTGCATAATACGCTTACGCAAAAAGAAGAAATTCGGGCAGCACAGTCATGGAGCAAGAATGTCTATTGGGCAACCTGCCCGAATGCCAATCTCTACATCGAAAACAGCCTACCAGACTACCAAGCATTTATTGATGAGAGCGCAAGAATGACTATTGGCACCGACAGCTTGACTTCAAATTGGAAGCTATCCATTCTAGAAGAGATGAAAACTATTGCCAAGTACAACTCTTTCATTCCAATGGAAACTTTAATAAAGTGGGCGACTATCAATGGTGCTCGAGCACTTGGCATGCAAAAAGAGTTGGGGTCTATCGAAGTGGGCAAGAAACCGGGGCTTAACCTTTTGACAGAAGTTGATAATAAAAGAATTACCGAACAAACAAAAGTCAAAAAGCTCATTTAAGACAAAAACTGCTGCCGGGCAATGCCCGACAGCAGCGTTTGAACTCAATTGAAAAAATCATTACTTCACAAATCTTCCGGAAACACTAGTTTCATTATTTATCGTTACATTGTAAAAGAAGGTACTAGAAGGATACTGATTCACATCCACAGAAAACTGTTGAATCCCGGCCGGGCGCTTCTCGCTCACCACATTTTTGATCAACCTTCCGTCCAAGCTATAGATATCCAAACTAACTTGAGCATCATTCTTTAGGACAAAAGAAATAGTCACTTTATCTTTTACAGGGTTAGGAAATGACGTCAAATCCTGCAAGTAATTTTCAATATTAACGGTTGCCACCGCACCAAAATCATATTGTGCTTCGGGTGCAAATATAGGTGGCAAGTTATCTGGTTGATCCATCAAATAAGGCACTCCATCACCATCCGAGTCAGATCCGGTTTCTCCAGTAGGCCCAAATTCTGCCAACTGCATTTTATTGCCCACATTTTTGAAGAAACGAGTAAAAATCATTGGAGCTTCCGTCTTGCCACCCACCAAAGCAGCTTCCCGCAAAGCGCCGGAAATAATAGCTACATTAAATGGTGTGTAAGTACCAATAGCATTATTTTCTTCTGTCTGAAAATTCATTACCGCAGGGCGATAAAAATCTATTAGTTTATCATAAGCAGCATTGGCACCAGCCAAATAATCCGTATTTTCAGTCAAGCTATATGCCGCATACAAGCCACGAGCAATCGCTGCCTGATTCATCGCTAGCTTTGGAGTTGTCATTGGTCCCACACCTAGTTCAACGCCGTTATAATAACCGCCGGTGGCATCTTTAAAATTAGTTAAAACAAAGTTCGCCTGTGCATTGACGGCATTTGTAGCCATCATTTGGAGTGGTGTTCCTGCAAACTCATCGACCATCTTACTCAACACCATCAGCATATACCCTGCATTGACGGCACTTATTTTATTACCCATCACAGGCTGGCCACCGGACAGCTCAGACTCGTCAACAAAGCTACCCATTGAATTATTAAAGTGCATGGCCATCATGTTTTGAAAGATTACCTTACTGGCACCTTTCATCAAGTCAAAAGGCCCCGGCATGCCCGTCACTACTGCGGGAGCAGGAAAAGGATCTCCATCAAAAACAAACTTATAAGCCAAGTGGGCAGCATCGGACGTATTGCCGGGATCCATCATATTCTTAAAGTTCAATGTGCCCCACAAATACGAAATCTGATCAAAAAGGACACTTTTGGGATCGACAACTGTAAGTCCGGTCATTCTTGGTGGAAGACCTTCAATAACCATCCCTTCAGTCACTTCAATTTTATGTGGAAAATATTTAATACCATCAGCCGGATTATAGGTTGCCGGAGCAATAGCGCCAAGGCTGGACCCATCATAAGCCAACTTATTAATCACAAAAAGCGTTTTATTAATCCCTTCAGCAGTCAAAACTTGCCCGATAAAACCATCGGCATTATCTCCACCAAAAAAGACATTCTTGGATGCATCAAACATGCCATCCGCATTATCCGGGTTATTCGTTGAGACCGGCACATCTTCTTCATTTTCATCATGAAATGCCCCTAGCATATCCTGCGCCCATAAGTATTGCTTCATCAAAGACTGCCCCATCGCGCCTAGGTTTAATATCTTCTCCATCTTTGATCTGTCCCATCTCAAAGAAGCGAAGTCAGTTTCAAAACCCGCCTGAACCGGCTGTGGCAAATGTGGATCTCCCTTGGTAAACTCCGCAAACTGTGGCCAAGGATGCGCAAACGGTGTCATGTGCGCACGAGCGCCAAAACCCATAATATTCATCATCAACATATCATCTTCTTTATAGCCATTGGCGGTACCACCGGTAAAAGAGCCATCAAAATTTGGGTCGGTATTCATCGCTGCCATGTTCATAATAGCTGGGCCCCACATCATGTGCAAGCCAATACCTGAGCGAGAAATAACCGTCCCCAATTGGTATCTTGAGTATTCGTAATTCTCAATTCCTAACGTATAAGCGATTGAGTCCGGACTGTTTAAAACCATTGGATCCAAATCATCCAAATCATAACCCAGTGCTTCTGCAAAAGGCTCACCGGACTCATTGATCTCATTGGCTAACAATAATTGGTCTTGCGTGTAGTAATCTGTTGTGTTTGTTATTTGAAACTGTGCCTGCAAGGCAGCAACTCCCAAAATCACAAAAAGAAAGGTAAATAATTTTTTCATCTGTTCTTGATTTTATTAGAATTGTAGAATACCACAAAACTATATTATCAACAGATCATCAATTGTCCGTAGATGGACACAAGAAAATATATCCTTAGAAAAACTAATAAGAATGTCCGTACTAGGACAAGAAGCGGTTAACAGCCATAGGACAAGTCCACTACAAAATACTTTGTTCCGACCCGCCGGGTACCTTCAAACAATTCGATTTTCAATACAACCGGCCCTAAGCTATACCCACACGCTTTTTCTTTATAAACCATGGTGGCAACATTATCAGACTCGCCGCTCAAGTCTACTAAGGTATCTCTCAATTGCATTTTTTGCTTGCGCAAAATCTCCTGTCCTTCGTATTTCGTTACGGGAATTCTAAAAAAATTAAATTTATTTTTAAGGACTATAAAAGGCTCATATCCATTCCAGCGCACCCGATTTTTTTCCCATTGCTCAAAGTCATTGTGGGTTCTAAAGTTATACTGTTCATAAATATTCTCAATAACCGTATAAGAAACAGAGACGCTATCCACAGCACCTTTGGGAACAATGTGCATCAACTTGTCACCAATCTCATTAAAGACGTATTCAAAGGCCTGAATTGTATCTTGTTTGATGGTTATATTCTCCTGTGTTTGATAATTATAAACAACCAAGTCAAACTGGTCCCAAGAGACCATTGTATGACAAGGTACTTCATCTTTGCAGTCCACACCTTTCCAAGGCGCCCCTTTCTTTTCTAGCAAATACCCACTAAAAACAAACCCGCCCAATCCGGATTTTGAATTTATCAGCCACCAAAACCCTTTAACAACTTGCTCATTATCAATAATTTCTAGGCTCTCCATTGTTTTTACTACAACAATGACATCTTCGCCGCAGGCCAACTTTCCAAGTCGGTCAGACTTCATTTTGGACTGCTGCCTAACAATAAGCCCATTCTCTGCTATGACGCTGAAATACTTTTGGCCGTTAGCCTTAACGGAAAGGAACAAAATAAGAATTAGAAAAAGAGCGTATGGTTTCATCACAAAGGTATTAGCCATCAACTCACAATCGTCGCTAATAATTTGCGACGACTACCGCGATTGCGAAATTCACAAAGAAAGATTCCTTGCCAAGTCCCCAACGCCAAACGACCATCCTGTATAGGAATAGTCACTGAAGCACCTACCAAGGATGCTTTAATATGAGCCGGCATATCATCCGGCCCTTCGATGGTGTGTTTTAGAAAAGGCAGGTTTTCCGGAACAAGCTGATTGAATATTGATTCAAAATCAGTCAATACATCCGAGTCTGCATTTTCATTAATTGTCAATCCTGCGGATGTGTGTTGAATAAATAATGTCACTAATCCCATTTGCGGCAACGCCCCTAAAGCATCTACGATCTGGTCTGTAATCACATGAAAGCCTCTTGAATAGGCTGGGAGTTCAATATTAACTTGGCGCATTAATGATATTTGGAGATTGTCGGACACTGTACACTTCCGAAATAGTAAACAAGGCTTAAATTAGCCAAAACATAAGCATCATTTTTGTTGCTGTCACCACGCTGTCTACCCGGTTGACTAATGTCCGGATTTAAGGAGCGATCAGCTAACAAAGGAGCAATAGGTCCACGCAATGCTTTCAAGTCATCCGCATCGGCATAGACCGTACTGACATCATCCAGATAGTCATTGAATAATTTTCGCCCACTGATTTCTAAGTTCAGGCTCCATTCAAAGGTCAAATCGACCTTAAAGCCAATGCCATAAGCCATGGCGAGACTCGTATTATAATACTCTTCACCCGAAAACTGTCCTTCGGTACCATACTCTCTCAAGCTGTACATGGTTCCGTCGAGTTCTGCACGTGGGTCATAATTATACACCGTAAACCCACCAAAGATATAAGGCGTATAAAAGTCATTTTTTGAGCCGTGTATATATTTGAAAAAATTAAACTCAAATTGGCTAGTAATTTCGTAGATATTTGTCTGAAAAGCCAAGTTTCTGTTTTGTTCGAAGACATTTTTAGAATCCGCATCAGAAGCAGACAACTTACCATAGCCTACACCGAGTTTCACGTCAATCCGCGGATTAAAGTCGTACCTGGCAAAGACCGATGCTGACAAGCCCGGCTTATTGAGCCGAAACTCCGTATTAAGGTCTCCAAAATAGTACGCGACACCTCCTCCTGCACCAACTTCCCACCCATGTTGGGCTTTTGCCGAAAGGTGAAAAAGGCTAACCAGTACCAAAAGGGAAAGAAACTTCAATTTATTCTTTATCATAACAGTGATTAATCTCGTTGTTTTATATTAGATTTAAGGCAAATACCTTACCGAAACGACCAAACTAAGCCCTAAAACGTAGCCACGTTGGACAATGTTGTCATTTTGGTAATAATATCCTGCAAAGCCCCTACAACAAGCCGGCTTTTGCCGAAATCTCCAACATCCGATCAATAGAGAGCTTCGCATCGCGGATAATATCTTCTGGAATCGTCACTTCCGGCAGCTCATGTTTCATGCACAAATAGAGTTTTTCTAGGGTGTTTAGCTTCATATGGGGGCATTCATTACAAGCACACATATTATTAGGCGGCGCCGGAATAAATGTTTTTTCCGGACTCGTTTTTTCCATTTGGTGGATAATACCCGGCTCTGTAGCTACAATAAATTCCATGGCTGGATTTTCCTTTGTATACCGCAAAAGCCCCGAAGTTGACCCAATATAATCCGCAATATCTAAGATAACGGATTCACATTCCGGGTGGGCAATCAACTTTGCTTCCGGATGGCGAATCTGCAACTTGGTAATCTTTTCGACAGAGAAAATCTCATGCACCATGCAGGAGCCATTCCAAAGCACCATATCACGTCCGGTTTTCTTCACCAAGTAGCGCCCTAGATTAATATCCGGCGCAAAAATTATTTTCTTATCCTTGGGAATACTATCAATGATGTGTACGGCATTTGTCGATGTACAACACAAGTCTGTCAATGTCTTCATCTCCGCTGTCGTATTCACATAGCTAACCACTACATGATCCGGATATTTCTCCTTAAACAGCCTAAAAAGTGGTGCCGGTGCAGAATCTGCCAACGAACATCCCGCTTTCAAATCAGGTAGTAGGACTTTCTTGCCAGGAGATAGAATCTTTGCGGTCTCTGCCATAAAATGTACGCCGGCAAAAACAATGATATCTGCATCTGTTTCGGCTGCTTTTTGCGAAAGCCCCAAGCTATCTCCAACATAATCCGCTATATCTTGAATATCCCCATCTTGATAATAATGGGCCAAAATGATGGCATTTTTTTCCTTTTTGAGCTTATTAATCTCTTCAAATAAATCCAAAGTCGGATCTACATCAATCTCCAAAAAACCAGTGTTTAGAAGTTCTTTTTTTGCGAAAGCTAATTCGTCCTGCATTTTTGTACGTTTTTAGTGTGCCTTGCGGCAAAAAATAGGCTTCGGGGCGCCTAACTTTAACGCATGGATTTTGGGATTGTTTTGTGCAGTGATTGGTACTTCCAAATTTATCCTACATGCGTCACTGAAACAAAAAACACCCCTATTTCAGCATGTGTTTCTTCTCAAGTTGTAGCACCACCCTTCAAGGCGTCCCTACAGCCGTGATTGTTTAACAACCACATATATCAAATAAAGCCCCAAAACAAGACTAAACGGAATGGTCACCAAGACAAAAAGAAGCCCTGACTCTAAGGGGTCTTGCGCCCAAAAGACACTAGAATATGATAATACGAGAATCAACAAATAAGCTAAAAAACCATAAAGCACCAAAGAGTGGCTACTTCGTTTTGTCAGCCAAAATCCAATAAATGCCGGTAACAAGACTAATAAATGTGGTAAAAATGCAGTCTTTTCTGACCGGATATCAGATTTCGTATAAAAATCCGGATAATCCATATTCCAGTAAAAACCAATATACAATGCGACAAGAACAAGGGCAAGCGCACTCGTCAACTTAACAACCATCGTCGTATTTTCTTGCAAATATTTCATAACTTTTTTTTGCAAAAACGCCCAATACCTTGGTTTATTATAAACAGTACTTCGGTGAAAAGCTTCAAAGAAGCTACTCGACACATAGAAAAAGCCACGAATGCATGTTATTAGTGACCCTTATGCGTCTAGTTTGGCAACATGAAGCGACTCAAACTTAGCCTTTTGAGCTAACTTGCATTAAATTAAGAAACCATCGTATTCATTGGGCTTTTGAGTTTTTTGATACGCCATAATTGACCGAAGTATTAATAAAGCTAATTGATAATAAACTGTTAACCTATTTCTAGGCTACATCATTTTTGGTAGTCCGGCTCAGATCGTCAGGGTAAAAGTAGTCAATAAATACCGGGCTTCTTGGGTGCCAAAACTTGAGTAATAATAACGCTTAGTCCAATTCGCACAAAAATCCTAACTCACTCAATATATTCCAAAAATTCGGGAAAGATTTTTTTACGACAGTAGGGTTTTTGATTTGAATTTTGGATTTGGTAGCCAAGATTGCAAAAGCCATTGCCATTCGGTGATCTTCAAAAGTAGTAAAAGATGGAACAGTTGACAAGTCCAACTGCCCGTTAATAGTATACATTTTTCGACCTGAATTGGAAGAGAATTTTTCCGGAAGTTGAGTAAAATAGATGCCCACTTTTTTCAACTCTGTCTGAAGTGCTTGGATGCGGTCGGTTTCTTTAATTTTTAGTGTTTCGAGTCCGGCAAAGAAGCCCGTTTTCGCCGTCAATGCTGCCATCACCACCACCGTTTGCGCCAAGTCCGGAAATTCTAAAAAATCAATATCTAATATTTCTTCTTCTAAATCTTCATCCCGAAAAATCTGAATACCATCATCCACAAATCGGCTGCCTATCCCAAATTTTGCCGCAAGGCCGACGATAGCTTGATCCCCTTGAAGGCTATGCTTCCGCAACTTTGGCAGCAATAAATCCACCTCATGCACACCGGCAGCCATTCCGAAAAAATAAGATGCTGCCGACCAATCGCTCTCTACTTCAAAATCTTTGGCAGTATAAGCACCCGCCTTTACATAGATGGCTTGGTCAGTCTGGGTAATAACCGCACCAAATTCTCGCATCAAATCAATAGTCATCTGCAGATACGAAGACGATACCATTTTTCCTTCCGGCTCTAAAACTAGGCCTTTCGGCAAATAAGGCCCAACCAACAACAAGGCCGACAAAAATTGAGAACTCATCCCAGCAAATATCTTAACTTGCTGATTGTCAGCAAATTGTGGAGTACCTATTCGCAAAGGCGGAAAACCTTCTTCAGCCAAATAGTCAATATTTGCTCCAAGCTGGCGTAAAGCATCCACAAGGGGTCCGATGGGACGCTGCAGCATCCTATCAGATCCTGTTAGGGTCTGAGCACCACCCTTTGTTGCTAAAAAGGCCGTCAGAAACCGAAACGTTGTCCCCGCGTGTCCGACATTAAATTTTTCTTTATCTAAAGCAAAATCTTGCAAAGCTAGATCCATCGTCACTGTATCTTGTGCTGTAGACAGATTTTTTATCGCAAACAAATCCTTTGACAAAGCTCGAATAATCAATACCCGATTGCTAATACTCTTGGATGCCGGAAGATGTGCAATGCCTTGCAATTGGTCAGAGTTAAAAGAAATGGATATTTGTGTTTGCTGTGTCATGGCGACAAAGATAAGAAATTCTACCCTACCGAGCCAACACAATCCGACCACTTAATGGGTGCCCACTATGCCCAAAATAAGTCACTTGATAAGTACCGGATGGGTATGGAGAAATATCCACTTCGAACTGTGGCCTTCCATCCACGACAAACCGCTCCAAGACACGTCCATACAAATCGGTCAAAAACAACTCTTTCACATTTCCATCTACTTTAATATTAAGAATTCCGGTAGTCGGATTTGGATAGAACTGACAGCTAAAGACTTGCTCTGATTGCGGACCATTTTCTGACTGTGGTTTTATTACACCATCAATCTTAACATGATTGCCAATTAAATTGTCCAATTCGTTTCCACAACGCTCCATAGCCAGTGCTTGATCACAAGAAACAACAGACGTAAACTCATCAAATAATCGCACCAACAGGTCATTCAAAGGCTCTACATTATAACTATCCGTCGTTGGCTTAATGTGCGAGCCACCGACACCGCTATGATCTGTCAAAAAGACATAAGTTCCATTGGTGGCTAATGCCAAGGAACGCATCAAATACTCGGTACTTTTATCAATTCCACTTCCTGTCACCGGCACGATTCGAATCCCTTTAGCAGCCGCTTTAGCAATCGTTTTATTCAGCTTGCTAATTACTTTCTTAACAGAATGTGGTGGTGCATCTAAGACCAAAAAAAGAATTTTCGCTCGGGCACCATTGGTCCATGACAGGTGATTGACAGCTTCATTCAAAGCAACTTCAACCGCTTCCGGTGTATCTCCACCGCCGGCAGCAGATTGCTTTTTAATAAAGCCAATAGTCTTTGAAATATGACTTGACAAATCCGTCTTGCGAGTCACATAGTCTTCTCCCAAATCCCGATAAAACACACTGCCAAGTCGGAGACTCAAGTCTTTGTGCTCTTCTTTCACTCGCCCAATCACATCATTCAATTCAGTCTTCAAATAAGAAATTTCATCACTCATGGAGCCGGTAGCATCAACCACAAAAGCAACATCGACAACATCAGAAACATCACATATCTTATTGATTTTCAGATGATTAACTCCATCATTAAACAAAGTGGCTTGCTCAACTAAAAAGGTCTCACCATTCACTTTTGCTTGAATAGAATATTGGCTCTTAGCTTGAGTATTTCCATCAAACAAAGTGGCCCATAGCTCGGCTCGGCCTAAATTGTCAGTCACTGCTTCCCATACAACTTCCTTCTTGCCACTCACTAAACTTACTTTCTGAGCGACGACAGGCAAGCCATCTTGATTCTGCACAAATACCGAATAACGCTTTGACGGAAAAATTGACCACTCTGATTTATAAGACCGTAGATTTTCTTGTGTCTTATCGCCCCATAACACCCATTTAGTAAAATCATTTATTTCTCCGGCTGTCAAAATGCCGGCGGATTTCTGTCTTTCAACTTTTGCTTTTTTAGCCATACCCACGGCATCAGATATTTCTACCAGTTCGCCAGCATCTTCGTCTATTTCATCCAATAGCATTTTGTCAGCAACCGGCTCGATTTCTTTGACTGATGGTGGTGGTGGAGCAGCCTTTGTCCTAGGTGGCTCAACCATTATATCACTTTCAACTTCGACATGAACTTCTTTACTGGAAGCTGGCACATCAGTCGTAGAACTCGGAGCACTAGTCACCGTACTTACGGCTGACTTCTTGGGAGTTGACTGGCAGCCAGTATTAGTAATCATCACACTCCCCATCATTAGTACAAATAATAAAACTAGATACTTTTTCATCCGTCTGTTTTTTAAGGTAAGAGAACAGATAGCTAACTAATATTCGCTATCTATTCTAACAGATGCAAAGAAGTATTCTTTTGGTGTTTGGGCAACTCAGATTTTATTGCCATTCAGGTATTCCGTTGATGGCAAACAGATAATACAGATTTTCGCAGATTTTTTTTACTTGCATTCGTGTCAAGACATCCCTTACAGTTATCGGGAGTTGCAGCCCTACTCTAGCAAGCATTTACCCAGCAAAGTCTCTCCTGCGTCGAGCTTTTGAGTCTGCGCCTAGCTTTTACTAAAAAGACATCCCGGGCAACAAAAAAGCCCTTCCGAAATTTTCCGAAAGGGCCTTACTCAATTAGTCTTCAATCTATTCTGTAACGCCGGCGACTAACAAAGACACTGAATTATTCAGTACTTCGATAAAGCCGTTGCTAATATTTATTTTTAGGGCTTCGCCATTTTCTTTATCAACACGCACTTCGCCTTCGCCAAGAGCGGCGACCAAAGGAGCGTGATTGTCCAAGACTTGAAACAAACCGTCTAACCCAGGCAGGGTCAACATCTTCGCTTTGCCTTCAAAAATAGGCTTATCAGGAGATAAAATTGCAATATCCATGCTTAGTTAGTTTTATGCTTCAGCTTCCGCCAATAATTTCTTACCTGCTTCGATGACATCATTGATGTCTCCTTTCAAGTTGAAAGCTGCTTCAGGATATTCATCTAATTCACCATCCATAATCATGTTAAATCCTTTGATGGTATCTTCGATAGGCACCAAAACACCTTTTAAGCCGGTAAACTGCTCTGCTACGTGGAAAGGTTGAGACAAGAAACGCTGTACACGACGAGCACGACTTACCGCCAACTTATCTTCATCAGACAATTCATCCATACCTAAGATGGCAATGATGTCTTGCAGCTCATTATATCTCTGTAGCAAACGCATCACTTTTTGAGCAGTATCATAGTGCTCATCACCGATAATGGCTCTATCCATGATTCTTGAAGTAGAATCCAATGGGTCAATCGCCGGATAAATACCCAAAGACGCAATTTTACGAGAAAGTACTGTTGTAGCATCCAAGTGAGCAAATGTTGTCGCCGGAGCCGGGTCAGTCAAGTCATCCGCAGGTACATATACTGCCTGAACAGAAGTAATAGATCCACGCTTAGTAGATGTAATCCGCTCTTGCATCAATCCCATTTCGGTTGCTAATGTAGGCTGATATCCTACCGCAGAAGGCATCCGTCCCAACAAAGCCGATACTTCAGAACCAGCTTGTGTAAAACGGAAAATATTATCGACAAAAAACAAGATATCACGTCCACCGGTTGGGTCCGTCAAGTCTCCATCACGGAAGTACTCCGCCATCGTCAATCCGGACAAGGCCACCCGTGCACGCGCTCCTGGCGGCTCGTTCATTTGACCAAACACCAATGTTGCTTTTGAATCTTTCATGGCTTCACGGTCGACTTTCGTCAAATCCCATCCGCCTTCTTCCATGTCGTGGTTAAATGCTTCTCCGTATTTTATTACGTCAGATTCTAAGAATTCACGTAACAAGTCATTTCCTTCACGAGTACGCTCACCGACACCCGCAAAGACAGAAATACCTTCATATGCTTTCGCAATGTTATTAACCAACTCCATGATTAATACCGTTTTTCCTACACCGGCACCACCAAATAGACCAATCTTACCGCCTTTCATGTACGGCTCAATCAAATCGATTACTTTGATACCTGTAAACAATACTTCCTTGGAAGTACTCAAATCTTCATATCTGGGTGGGTCACGGTGAATACTAGCCCAGTTGCCCGTATCTACTTTTCCTAAGCCATCAACTGCTTCTCCTACGACATTAAACAAACGGCCTTTGATTTCTTCACCTACAGGCATAGAGATTGGTTTTCCTGTATCCACAACGTCCATATTTCTTACAAGACCATCCGTTGCAGCCATGGCAATGGTACGAACGGTACTTTCACCAAGGTGTCGCTGACATTCCAAGACAATCTTATCTCCATTTTCTTTGGTAATCACAAGCGCATCAAGCAGATTAGGTAGTTTGCTACCTTCAAAACTGACGTCAACGACGGCACCAATAATTTGTTTAATCTTTCCGATATTAGCCATGTATATATATTTTTAGCTGGTTCTCAAAAAACGGCTCAAAGGTACGTTTATTTACGGGAAGTTTCAAACAACTTGATAGATATTTTTCTATCTAACCTATTACCTGTGTGAATAGCCCATTATTATCCTTACGGAAAAAGGAAAAAGAACCGTTTTTTCCATAGATACAATCACCATCGGGACAAAAAAGACCAATAGCACTAGGCTACTGGTCTCTTGTTCAATTGATTCTGATAGCTCCACAACGCTCCTAGCGCAAGATTACAAAGTTCAGGTATTCCGCCGAGCTAGCTTCTTTTGCAAAATACATCCCGCTAGACAAATTAGACAGGTCAAACTCCACTTCTGATGCACCTTGCACCAAAAGTTTATTTTCCGAAAGGACCACCTGACCTCGACTATCATAAATATTGAAGGTCACTTCTCTTTCTACTTCAACCACCACCCCAAAAGTAATATTGTCATTGGCCGGATTGGGGTAAGCAGACTGTATCAAAGTCGCCTGCAACGCAATATTATTCAAAGGTGAAGGCTGGCTAGCACCACAATTCTTCTCTAAAATAAACTGACGCCAAGGGCCGGCTTGCTCCATCTGCCAAGTACCTGCCCAAAAATTCATCACGGCAAAGTCATTATTAGCACTATTCGCATAGCTCAGGTCAAGGGTCACAAGCTCGCCGTTGGCCCATTGCCCGCTACCTTCAGAAGCGATGTCATTAAAACCAATAAAGACCATATTATTACCAAGATTCCCTTGTAAGAAATCATTTTCTGCTTGACTATTCATTGTTGCTAGGTATCCGCCGGCATTTTCTGCAAGAGATTTTGCTTGCGTCCAAGGTTTATTATCGTTAGACATATAGTATCCATGCCCATTATACTCACCAAGCTTCGTAAACCCGGCAATGGCACCACAACTACCGCCCCCTGTGCCAGTAGCTATCGTCAATGGAGCTGATACCATGTTATTATTTTCATTAGATTCAGAGATTGTCTGACCATTGTCTGCCACTAATACTAGATAGTAGCTACCATTAGGCAAGTTTCCCGGTATAGCAATTGTTGCCGGAACAGCTACAATCGTGCCCACCTGTGTACCACCTGTAGGTACACTGCCGACCAAGATATCATCATTACTAAAAGTGGCATCCGTAGACAAGTACATACCAACTACATAACTTCCTGATGCTGTAGCATTTCCGATATTATTCAAGTCAAAATTATAATCAATCTGTGTTCCTGCTGCCCCCTGAGAAGGCAAGTTAGTAATGTTTGAGACTGTCAAATCCGGCAAATTCTCAGTTGTCCCACCACAATCCATTTCCATAACAAATTTGCGCCAAGGGCCGGCTTGCTCCATCTGCCAAGTACCTGCCCAAAAATTCATCACAGCAAAGTCATTGTTTGGAGAATTGGCATAACTCAAATCAAGCGTTACCGGCTCTCCATTGGCCCAGTGGCCTGTCCCTTCAGAAGCCATATCGCTAAAGCCAATAAACACCATATTATTACCAAGATTTGCTTTAAGGAAATTGTTTTCTGCTAGATTATTCATCGTGGCTAGGTAGCCACCTGCATTTTCCGCAAGATTTTTTGCTTGTGTCCAAGGTTTGCTGTCATTGGACATATAATAACCATGCCCGTTGTATTCGCCCAGCTTGGTAAATCCGGCAATATTTTCATCGCAAGAGCCACCTGTACTACTACTTGACACCGTTACCAAAAAGCTACACGTCTCGGTATTGTTGCACAAGTCCGTTGCAGTATATGTGATGGTATGTTCACCAATATCAAAGTTAGAACCGGCCGCCATACCGGCAGTCTGCACGACTAATGTCGCACTACCTGTAGAGCAAGTTGTGGTGGCCACAGCAGGACTCCATGCTGCCATAGCAGAGCCAGCCGGAGTAGTCACATCAACATTAGGCGGGCACGAAATTGTCAAATTTCCAGTACCTACGCTACCACAGCTCATTTCCATTATAAACTTACGCCAAGGCCCGGCTTGTTCCATCTGCCAGGTACCTGCCCAAAAATTCATGACGGCAAAATCATTGTTAAGACTATTAGCGTAACTCAAATCAAGGGTCACCGGCTCTCCATTGGCCCAATGCCCTGTCCCTTCGGAAGCCATATCATTAAAACCTATGTAGACTAAGTTGTTACCCAACTTATTCTTTAGAAAGTCATTTTCTGCTTGAGTATTCATCGTTGCTAAATATCCACCTGCATTTTCCGCAAGGATCTTCGCTTGCACCCAAGGCCTATTATTGTTAGACATATAATATCCGTGTCCATTAAAATCACCCAACTTAGTAAATCCCGGCACTTCCGAGCAACTACCTCCACCTGCATCTTGAGAAAACTGAGCCTGAGTAATATCATTATATACCTGCTCATTGATTTGGTGGTGAGAATAAGCATAAACTTCCGGCTCAAAGACAGCAGGAATCTCCCCTTGAATATGCACTTTCACATGAAAGGTTGTCGTAGCACCCGCTGCCAAGGTTGGAATATGCAAAAACAAATCTTCCTGAGCATTTTTTGACCGATACTCCTTGGAGCCTGCTGGTTTATTGGAAAGGGTAAAAACATTTTTACCGGATTCCGGGTGGCCCACATGAGCCATAATATTAGCTGCTAACTCGGAGCCTAAATTTGAGATAGTAATGTCATACTCAAGGTCCCCATTGGCATCAATCAAATAGCTATTAGCACTTACTTCAGCTTGCAGCTCCGAATCAAACTTCTTACAAAAAAGACCAACAGAAGCTTCTCCATTGTTTTCGTATGGGGCAAAGTTCGTTTTCAACGTAAAATCAGGAGCGTACTGAGCACTCCAAGAATTGAGTGTAAAATCAGCAGGATAACTGGTCACCGGCCCAAAATTATGGCTAGCACTGTACGTCTGCCCAGGAGCAATAGACGGAATCGACACAGGTGACCCTGTATTACTAAACTCCTGGCTACCTGCCTGATAATAAGCTTGTCCCAAAAATAAGTAAGCCGGATCCGAAGGTGTTCCACCTGAATTTGTCACCGTAAATCCTAAGACGTAATCATCTCCTGAATTTGGGTAAGCTGTCGGACAATTAGTCGTAGTAACAACATAATCAGCAGGAGAAGTACCTACCGTAACCAAAAAAGAACAACTTGCTGTATTAGAGCAATTATCTGTTGCAAGATAAGTAACGGTATAAGCACCGGCTCCAAGTGTTGCTCCTGAAGATAGATTAGAAGTCAAAGTAATATTTGAACTTGCAGGGCAATTCGTAACTGCCGTAGGCTCATCCCAGCTTACAGTAACATTGGTTGCTCCTGCAGGAATTACTGCATTAACCGGAGCAGGACAATACACCCCAAGATTCAAAGAAGGATTACAGGCTAAAATTACTTCTGGATAGCTATTACAACCTTCCATGTTCCACCCTATACTTTTTATAGACCCCGGAATCTGCAAATAATCACAAATTGAATTAATATTACATACTGACAAAGCATCATTGCCTTCAATTTCTACATTGGTTAAATTTTGGGGATTAAGCCCCTGCAATCCGGATATATCCACAAGCTTATCATTACTCCAAATTTTTAGCACAGCAACACTTTCCAGACTAGTTAGACCATTAAAGTTTTTCAATTCTGGGTTGGATAGAATGTTAAAATGCCCACCAATTGTTTTTAGACTTGACAAGCCTTGGAAGTTAGCCAAAATAGCATTTCCTCCTACTGTTTGGCCTACAATAAAATGGCCTCCAACGGTTGTCAAATTGTCTAAGCCCACAAAATTTGGCAAATTCTTGTTCTTATAGATAAAAAGTCCATTGTTAATAGTCGTCAATCCTGACAACCCTGCAAGGCTTGTCAACAATTTATTCACGCTGATATCAAAGCTGCTTACGCTTTCCAAGTTGGACAATCCGGCCAAGTTGACAAGCTGTGTTCTATTGATACGAAAGTAACCTTGGATGCTAGTAAGCTGACTCAAAGCGTTAAGATTATTAATATCGCTTTCCGGCTCATAATCTTCCGTACCAATCACCAGCGCTTGAGATAGCACGGTACAATTAGGATACTTGATAGGAAAGCTATCTACGTCTATTTGACTCTTTAGATATAAGGCTTGGGTAGGACATTGCGCCTGACTTGCTTGCGCAAAAATCACCAGTAAAAACAATGCGCTCAAAGCCTTAAAAAGGGTGGTTCGTGTATTCATCTTGTTCATTTTTTTGTTGAATGACAAAGATAAGCCATTGTAATTGCTATATAAAAATACAGATTTAGGGCATTGTAGAGAACAAAAAGCGAAAATAGCCTTACATCCACACATAACACACTGCATGCCAACGTGTTATAAAGTTTTCAAAAACCATTTGTACAGATAATTTGATAAATTTCTCCATTTTTCTTTTAAAAAGTGTCAGGAACAAGACAAATTAAAAAAAATAATAATTGATTCAGAATACAAAACTAATCAGGTGCATTTCAAAACGTCGTATATTTCTTTTAAGGATAGGAAGAGAAGATTCAATCGAGACATAATAGGACACGGATGACACGGATTTTACAGGTTTACACAGATTTTCTCTTCGGGACAAGTGATTTACACGGATTTTATTTTTTTGCTAGGCAAAAAAATGCACAATAAACATCAGGATTAATTATATACGACAAAATGAAATCGACGAAGGAGATTCACGAACGCTACAATGGAGTAGAAGTGGGGCTCTAGTCACAATACTGTTGCTTGCGCAAAAAATCTCGACCACATCGCCAAGCTTCTAGCTATCGTGCACTCAAATAACCCATCACATCTCTACCCACGAATAATTTGGCACAAAATAAGCCCATCCAAACAAACAACCCATCAATTAGTCCCCAGCCTTCAAAATGATGACCTAAATCATCATTTTCGCTATGCAAAGGTTTGCACAAATTACCTATTTTTGTCGCAAGACAATAAAATCGACTATTATGACACCTAGAGAGAGAGTTTTAAAGGCCTTAAATGGCGAACCCGTAGACCGTCCACCTATATTTGTCACCCTCACACCTGAAGCAGCTCAAAAGTTATCCAAACATATAGGTGTACCCTACGAAGAGCCTTTTGATTCCTTACTCTCTACTAGGATGTCTCACATGAACTTGCTCACCAAGCTGGGCAATGACTGTGTAGGCATCGCTGCCACATCCCCATCCAACAATCCTACTCGACTCATCGACGAAGAGAAAGGAGTGTACGAAAACGAATGGGGAATGCAATTTGTCAGCGTTGGACTCTATAATGAGTTCTACAAATACCCGCTGGCTCACGCTTCTTCCGTTGAAGACATCGAAAACTACAATTGGCCCGATCCTTATGCAGAAGGTCGCTATGACGCTGCTGCGGAGGCCATCGCCAAGTACAAAGGAGAGTATGCCATCGTTGCGGACTTAGAGACCTCTTTCTTTGAGACTAGCTGGTACCTAATGGGCATGGAAAAATTGCTAATGGACATGGCCATGGAAGAAGATTACGTCTTTGCCCTATTTGATAAAGTCATGGAAATCAACACCAAAGTAGGGTGTAAGCTCATTGAGATGGGAGCAGATATTATTTGGGCGGGAGATGATTTTGGGACACAGCGAGGCATGATGCTTTCTCCGGATATGTGGCGGGAGGTATTCAAGCCCAGAATCAAATGGATGTTTGATGAATTTCGCAAGGTCAATCCCGACATCAAAATCGCATGGCACAGTTGTGGTTCGATTATTCCTATCATTGAAGACTTTGCAGAAATAGGTCTGGACATTCTAAATCCAATCCAGCCACTAGCAGAAGGTATGGATCCTAATTTTTTAAAAGACAATTATGGAGATAAGCTTTCTTTTTTTGGTGGTATCGACATCCAACACCTTTTGCCGCAAGGCTCCAAAGAAGACATCCAAGCAGAAGTCAAAAGACGTATAGAAATACTGGGCAAAGGTGGCGGATACATCATCGCCCCTGCACACAATATCCAAGATGACACACCGGTAGAAAATATCTTAGCTTTTTATGATGCGGTATTTGACTATGGCAAACAAAACACTAAATTTGCATAAAATATAAAGACCATGATAGATTACGCACAACTCAACCAATTTCTCTATGAAGGCAAAGCCAAAAAAGTAGAAGAGATGGTTCAACAAGCCCTTGACGAGAACATTCCTGTATCTGAAGTACTTTCGGAGGGGTTGATTGCCGGCATGGCTGTTTTAGGAGAAGATTTCAAGCACAATATCCTATATGTGCCGGAAGTACTTATCGCTGCCCGAGCAATGAAGTCAGGCTTAAATATCCTCAAGCCTTTTCTTGGGGAGCAAGATGCCAAAGACAAGAAAGGTGTCGTTGTTATCGGTACGGTCAAAGGAGATTTGCATGACATCGGAAAAAATCTAGTATCCATGATGTCTGAAGGTGCCGGCTATGAAGTGTACGACTTAGGTGTAGATCAATCCTTCGAACAATTCATGGAAGCAGCCATCGACTACAAGGCGGACATCATCGGTATGAGTGCGCTTTTGACCACAACAATGCCTTATATGAAAGTGGTCATTGACAAGTTTAAAGAGCACGACATGGGACACATCAAATTTGTCGTGGGTGGCGCACCTATCAACAAGGCTTTTGCGGATGAAATTGGTGCTGATGGCTACGGAGCGGATGCTGCATCAACAGTAGAAGTACTCAATCAATTGATGGCTGCCGGATAACCAAACTACATGTCGCTACTAAAAGAAAAACTGGAATCCCCCGGCTTCAAAATCGGCTTAGAATTGGTATCCACTAGAGGAACTATGAGTGAAGCCAAAGCCCAAAATGTCCGGCATTTTTCTACTGCTTTAATCGAACGACCCGAAATAGATTGGATTTCTATTACAGACAATGCCGGTGGGCATCCATCCATTTCTGCATCTTCCCTTGGTCGACCCATCGTGTTTGCCAACAAAGAAGTCATCATTCATGTCACGTGTAAAGACCTGAACCGCAATGGTTTAGAGAGCAAAGCGTGGGCATTGTCAAGTGAAGGGTTTAATAATATCTTGGCCATCACAGGAGATTATCCTGTTTCTGGAATGGCCGGCGTACCCAAGCCTGTTTTTGATATCGACTCTGTCGGTCTACTCCACTTGCTCAACAAGATGAACCAAGGAGTTGAGATTGGAAAAAAGAAAAAGCGCCAACTAGAGAAGACAGATTTTTACTTAGGGGCAGTTGTATCCAACTTCAAAAAGAACGAAAACGAACTGGTGCCACAATACCTAAAGCTCCTAAAAAAAATAGAAAGTGGGGCTTCATTTATTATCAACCAAGTAGGTTATGATGCCGGCAAAATAAGTGAGCTTCCGGCATTTATGAAGCTCAATGAACTTACGCAAATACCACTCATTGGCAACGTCTTTGTGCTCTCCAAATTCTCATCCGGGCTTTTTAATAAGAACAGAATCCCCGGAGTTGTATTAACGGATGAATTTTATACAGAAATACAAAGGTATACATCTGCCCCAGACAAAGGAAAATCTTATTTTTTGGAGTTAGCGGCAAAGATGATGGCCGTATACAAAGGACTTGGCTATCGTGGTGGCTATATCGGTGGGGTTCATAATATTAAAGATTATGAAACCATCATGAATCACTTTCAATCCTTTGCAGAAAATGACTGGAAGGACTTTGCGAAAGCCATGCAATATCACCAGAAAGATGAGTTTTTCTTTTTTGAAAAAGATGATACAACAGGCCTTGTCCTTCCCCAAAAACTAAATAAAGACTTGGAGAAAAAGACCAAGACAAGAAATATAAATCTCAATTACCACATTGCCAAACGATTTCACAGTCTACTTTTCACGGAGGGCAAAGGACTTTACAGCACCGGCAAGAAACTTTGCAATAATGCCAAAGGGTCTGCTCCCAAATGGCTCTATACCATCGAAAAAATGGGCAAAAGAAAGCTTTTTGACTGCCAAGACTGTGGGGATTGTTCGCTGTCGCAAACGGGCTATCTCTGCCCGGAGTCACAGTGTGCCAAGAACCAACGAAACGGTCCATGTGGTGGCACTAGTGATGGGCGGTGCGAAGTAAAAGATTTAGAATGTATCTGGGCGAGAGCCTATGATCGACAAAAATATGAAGGCAACCCTTTTGACCTATTAGAACACGCACCAGTCATGCAAAATCACGCGCTGGAACGCACGTCAAGTTGGGGTAATTTTTGGTGTGGGCTAGATCATTTTGGCTAAAATAAAAACAAACAAACTATGAATAAAATTGGAATTATTGGAGATTTAATCAACAACGCCTACGGACGAGCTCGGCGGGCTTGGGCTGCCAAAAGCTTGGAAGGTTATCAACATTTAGCCACCTTGCAAGTAGCTGCCGGATCTGATTTTTTGGATGTCAATATAGACAACACCAACCGTGTGTCTGTCTCTAAAGCAGAAATGTTGGCTTTTTTGCCTGATTTAATTCCGGCATTGCAAGCAGTTACGGATACCCCATTATGTTTTGACAATCCTTCTTTTGATTTTCACAAAACAGCTATAGAAGCTTATGATTTTTCCAAATCAGCTCCACCAATTATTAATTCGATTGCGGCTTCTAGGGAGCGACTAGATGACATCCTGGGGCTTGTCAAGCAATATGATGCATCGGTTGTGGTTATTGCTTCCGAAAAATTTGATGGTGACAGCAGCTCTGCTTGTGAATCAGCACAAGAAGTCTATGATACTGCAAAGATTTTTGTCGAAAGACTACGAACCCAATCAAATCGGCAAAATCATCAGATTTTTATTGACCCTGGGCTACCACCAGTAGGTGCTGATACTCAAGGACTTGTAAACATGGGGCTTGATGCAATTAAGATGATTCGGGCTGACAAAGACTTAGAAGGCATACATATATCTGTAGGACTTTCTAACTTTGCTTGGGGCATTCCAAAGCATCTGCGAGCAACTATGGAGCGTGCCTACTTGGCTGTTGCCGGAGAATTAGGGTTAGACTTTTCCATCTCCAATCCAGATCATAACCCAACACCGCTGGCTTTAGACGACCCCTTCACAACAGGTCTAAAAGACGCCTTAAACCAAGGCCGCCCAATGGATGGTGAAAGTATTGCTGACTCCGGTTTCCGACAGGCTTCGGCAATCCTAGCACTTGTTACTGAAGATAATGATGACGATGACTGGTAGTTTTTTTGTTCACTATGGGAAAATTAAAAATACATAACAAACAAATCGAGACGACAATCGGACTGTCCATTTTTCAATTGGCAGAACAGATGGATATTGCCATCCCCTCTTCCTGCCACAAACAAGGAAAATGCAAAGAATGTCTCATCGAAATAAAATCAGGCTTCCAAAGCCTGAGCCACCCAAGTGATGCGGAGAGCCACCTAACCGAAAATTTCAGACTCGCTTGCGAGGCAAAAATAATCGGCAATGATGACATCGTATGCCAAACAATGAAGCGTGGGCAGATTAAAATTGAAGATAATTCCACTTTTTCCGAAAGGGCCTTCACTTTTGACCCCGCTATCAAAGTCTTAGACGGTCATGTCTTTCTCGACAATCAAATTATTGATAAATACCAAGGGGTTATTTGGGGCTTGGCTATCGACATCGGCACCACCACAGTCGTTGTCAAGCTAATCAACTTATCAGATGGTTCGGTACAATCCACAACATCTTTTGAAAATCCACAGCGCTATGCCGGCACTAATGTCATGGCAAGAATCCTATATGATACGACCTACGGCAAGAAAGAACTTAAAAGAATTCTAACTGCGCATTTGGCGAAAGCCATCACATCACTGACTGAACAAACAGAACAAATCTACGAAGTCATTATCGGTGGCAACACCACCATGCGGGACTTATTTTTTGGCCTTGACGTAACGACTATCGGGCAGACTCCATATACTTCCATCTCGGAGAACCAATTGAAAACCAAAGAGTTACACCATACGGCTCTTTTTTCTACGGGAAAGAAAATGGGGCTGCCCGTATTTTCAAATGCACGAGTATACGGCTTACCGCTCATTGGGAGCCATGTTGGAGCAGACACCACCGCTACTTTACTGGCTATTGATTTTGAAAAAGAAACGGCCCCAACAATCATCATGGATATTGGGACGAATACGGAAATCGTCATCGGGCACAGAGACAAAGCCTTTTCGGCTTCTAGCCCTTCCGGGCCTGCTTTTGAAGGTGGAGGTATTACTTTTGGCATGCCTGCTCTTCCGGGGGCGATTGAGAAGATATCTATTTTAAAAAATGGTCAAGTACAATTTCAAACTATTGGCGGTGCTCCTGAAATAGGAATTTGTGGCTCCGGGCTTATTGATATTTTGGGAGAGCTGATACGTACAGATCAAATCAATATTTTGGGGCGATTAGAAGATGATAATGAATTTATGATTTCGGAAGAAAAGAATATTTACCTTTCGGAAAACGACATCAATCTGCTGGCACAAACCAAAGGAGCCAATGCTGCGGCCCTAAATATTCTCATAAAAGAAATGGGATTACAATTTAGTGATATTTCTAAATTTTATATTGCCGGAGGCTTTGGCATGCACATTGATATTGAAGCATCCATTCAAATTGGTTTATTACCCAATATCCCCAAGGAAAAGTTTATCCAAATTGGCAATGCGGCTATTGATGGATGCGTCCAAGCCTTGCGCAATAAGACCCGGCGAGATTATTATGAACAATTTGTTCAAAACATTACTACTATCAACTTAGAGTCAGACCCTATGTTTTTTGATTACTTTGTCAATGGGTGCCAATTTGTACCTATTGACTAAACGAACATGCTATGATTATTCTCGAAAAAAATATCACTATCCAAGTCGCAGAGGAGCGATTCTTTCGTCGTCTAGGCTATCCTTCTGATTATGACCCGCCAATGCACGTAGAAGAGTTAATTGACTGGACGAAGGAATGGTTTGCCACCCATGCCAACCCCTGGGTCAACTTTATAGAGCTTGACGTTCAGATTAAGGATGATGAATTATTTTTCAATCAAACAAAAATAGTCTCTTCCAAACTGATTAAGAGATATAAAAAGCATCATGTCCAAAAGGCCATACTTGTGGCATCCACTGCCGGCGATGCTGTAGACACTAAATGCAAGGAATTGTGGGCAGATGACATTACGGATCAATCTTTTTTCTTGGATGCCTATGGAGCTGCTTTTGCGGAAGCCCTCGTTGCACATTCGGCGCAAGCCATCAAAGAGTGGGCCCACAAAAAAGGATTAAACACCCTCTCTAGGTATAGCCCCGGCTATCCCGGCTGGGAGCTCAAAGAGCAACAAAAACTCATACAACTCGCACAAAACCAACTAGACAACCTCCCTATCCAAATAAATGACTCCAGTATTCTTAGCCCACAAAAAAGCCAATTGTCAGTCATTGGCTTGCATGCTGGAGAAGAAGAACGAATCATAGATCCGGCTTGTAAAGCCTGCTCACTTTTGGATTGTGCATGTTTGAAAAATAATCTTTAATTTGCAAAAAAAATGACCAATGAAATTTAAAGTAGGAACGGAAGATGCTTCAGCAGAAGCAAAATTGGCCCCGGACTTTTCGGACAACTCCGGTATTGCTGTCCATTATATGGATCAATATCTCAAGCCATTGAATGCCAAGTCAGACGACTTCGAAGTAAAAGCCAAACGTCGCGGTCTCAAGGTTTCTTTGAAAATCAACGGGACAGTAGGATCTGGCTTGATGCGTCGACTTGATGTAAGCAAAGAACCCAAGGTGATGCTGCAAGCAGCACTAAAAGAAGCTGCCGAGAATGCCGGTTACAAATATACTTTGGAAGAAGGTACTTTCTATTTGGAAAGCATTAATTAACTCCATTTTCGACACTCAGAAAGCCCCGTATTTATTGGTGTTTGGGGCTATCATGCTATGCAAGGTTATGAAAGGTTGAATAATTTGGTATTTGGAGCTAAAGCCAAATAGTATTCTTACCGCTACCGAAGTGCGAGTTAATTAATCTATGAGTACCATTTTTTTGATGGCACGATACCCATCTACTTCAATTTGGTAAAAATAGGTACCACGAGATAAAATGCCTTTAGTATCAAAAACAACTTCGTTTTCTCCTTGCCCATAGTGACCTTTTATTTTCATAAGCTCATGTCCAAGTAAGTCGAAAATGCTAAACACCACATAGCTTGGGCTTGGCAAACTAAAAGGAATGATGGTCTTATCACGATATGGGTTAGGTCTATTTTGGTATAGAATCGGCTGATTCTCTTCAACTACACCGACAGCATCCGGCTGAAGAATAATCTTTCCTGTTGTGGTGACGGCATTGCCACAAGCATCTGATGCTGTGAATAAAACTACTATAGTTGTTTCATTACAATCAATCCCACTAAAGTCATTAGTCCAAATCACTTCACTACATTCATCGGTGGCCTTAGCCGCTCCATTCTCGACCAACCAAGTATCTACTTCAGGATAATCACCTTGGCTATTGCAATAAATCTCAATATCAGACACTAAAGCAGAAAGCTCCGGAGGCTCATTATCTTCAATGGTAAATGTGGCCGCACTAGTCACAGAACTTCCGCACACGTTAGTTGCCGTAAAAACGACTGCAGTTGGTGTGCACAAACCCAATAGCTCTGTAAAATCATTTGTCCAAACAATGTCTGGTTGATTAGAAATTGCTCCCCCCTGCATGTTTAGCCATGTATTTAATTCTTCTTCATTGCCATTGCCATCACATACTGCTGTATAATTGACTGCTTCCTGTGAAATTACCGGCGCTACATTTTCAACGCTAAAAGTAGCCCCTGTGGATGTTATCAATCCACAACCATTGGTTGCAGAGAAGGTTACATCTACCGAATTGCCATCAAAAGATACATAGTCATTAGTCCATATGACATCGCTACAATCATCCGATGCTGATGCACCACCATTAATCGCCAACCAATTAGCCAGCTCAACATCCACATCCCCACCACAAGCAACTTCCCTATCATCAGCCGAACTAACCAATACCGGCGGAGTATTATCTTCAATCATAAACGTTGCTGAAGATGACACCGGAATACCACAGTCGTTTGTCGCGGTAAAAACAACTGTTGTTGACGTACACACTTCTGACAAGGACTCAAAGTTATTGGACCATGTTACGGACTCTTCATCAGCAACTGTTGCGCCACCATGAGTTTCGAGCCAAGCATTTAATTCATTTTCGTTTTCAGTACCACAGATTGCCACATAGTCAGCAGCTTGGGTTAAAATAGTTGGGGCCACATCATCAATCCCAAATGTGGCGGTCGTACTTACGGCCAAGCCACAACCGTTAGTAGCCACAAAAACTACTTCTGCCATCCCACCGTCTAAATCTGTAAAATTATTGGTCCACACAATATCACTGCAAACTTCTGATGCTGTAGCACCGCCATTATTGGCCAACCATGCTTCCAACACCGCTGTATTATCCGTGCCATCACAAGGCACTAATTGATCTATTGCTTCTGTAATTAAAACTGGAGCAGAATTATCTTCTATGACAAATACTGCAGTTGATGTAACGGACACACCACATTCGTTGGTGGCCATAAAAACAACTTCTGTCTGACCACAACCATCATTTAATTCGGTAAAATTATTACTCCAAGCTATTCCAGACTCATCGACAGCAGCTCCGCCATGACTATCTAACCAAGCATTGAGTTCAGTTTGATTTCCCTCGCCATCGCATTCAGCCACATAATCAGCCGCTTGCGCGGAAAACGTAGGTGCTATGAAGTTAATGCTGAATGTAGCCACCGTTGTAGCCGACAAACCACAACCATTTGTGGCCGTAAAAACGACACTGGTTGATCCATCAATAAGTTCTGTAAAATTATTTGACCAAGCTACATCGCTGCATGTCTCCGTAGCAGTCGCTCCGCCATGATTTGCTAACCATGCAGCCAACTCTTCTGTATTGCCTGAGCCATCACAGGTTACCATTTTGTTGGTTGCCTCTACTTGTATCTCAGGTGGTGTGCTGTCTTCGATGATAAAATCAGCCGTTGTGGTCACAGAGAGACCACATTCGTTTGTGAGCTCAAACACCACCGTAGTAGGAGTACAATTATCATTTGGTATCGTAAAGTCATTGCTCCAAGTCAACCCGGTTTCATCACTTACGGTAGCCCCACCATGAATAGAGAGCCAAGTGTTTAATTCTTCTAGGTTGCCCGCGCCATCACACACAGCCACATAATCAACCGCTTGCGCAGAAAAAACCGGAGCTGCATTGTCTATACTAAAAGTTGCAGTTGTTGTTGAAGCAATTCCACAATCATTTGTGGCGGTAAACACCACATCAACCGAGTTGCCTTCTAAAGAAACAAAGTCATTAGTCCAAATAAAGTCACTACAATTACCAGATGCCATAGCACCACCATTATCCGCCAACCAAGCATCTAATTCAGTCATATTACCCATGCCGTCACAAGCGACCATTTCATCCATTGCCGGTTGTTCTATAAGTGGAGCAGTATTGTCTACCACCGTAAAATTAGCCGATGTTGTTGATGACATCCCACATACATTTGTGGCGGTAAAAGTCACGGTGGTGGGTGTACAAACATCTTCCAACGCAACAAAGTCATTGGTCCAAGTCACATACTCTAAGTCAGTAGTTGCTCCACCATGTTCCTCCAACCAAAGCTCAACTGCTGCCATATTACTAATAGTATTACAGACAACAGTGTTATCTTCTGCTTCGTCCAAAAAGGTAGGTGCTGAATCATCAATAACAAACGTCGCCGTTGTTGTATCCGAAATACCACAATCGTTTGTTGCAACAAAGTCAACCGTCACCGAAAGGCCTTCCATTGTTGTAAAATCATTTGTCCAAGACACTCCACCACAAAGGGATGTTGCGGACGCATCTCCATGGCTTTCCAACCAAGCATCAAGTTCTGTAGTATTACCTGTACCATCACAAATGACTGTTTTGTCGACTGCTTGCGCAGAAAAGGCCGGTGGTGTGTCATTCTCTAAAGTAAAATAAGCCGTTGAAGAAACTGCTGTACCACATACGTTTGTCGCTGTAAACTCCACTTCTGTGGGCACACATACATTCGCTAAGGCCTCAAAATTATTACTCCATGTCACGTCCAAGACACTAGAAATCGATGCACCGCCATTGTCAGCTAACCAACTGAATAACTCCACGGTACCACCAGCGCCATCACACACCATTGAGCCGTCTGTAGCAGGGTCATCAAAGCTAATATCAAAACATTTATTATCTGGACAAACACTTATTTCTACATCATCTTCAATAGTATAATACCAAGAATCAGACGCCAAATGAGATGATTCTATTCCAACAAAGCGAAGCCTATAAGTGCCCGGGTCGGAAAATTCTGCCACGGTAGAATGCATAGTTGAATCGGCAAAAGACACATGCCCCGGACCGGATATTACTTCCCAATGGACCGGGATATTATTGGGGTTTATGGTGCCATTAGCATCAATACTTCCCTGTAAAAATGCCTTCAGGCAATTATTTTCTTGGTCAGAACCGGCATTTGCTTCAAAACCAATATCTGTGGGTGGCCAAGGCCAAGATGGGTTAGTCGGGAAATAACGTCTAATAAAACTATATTTATCAGCCCATGACACGCTAGGAACAGAAGTATGAGTTCCGATCAAACTATGCATATGTACCAGCTTGCCCTGTTTTTGATTCAGTGCGGTATAAGTGGCCTCCGTCGATGTCACTTCATCCAACAATCCTGCAACCATATAGGCTGGGCCATCAAAACGATGCATGGCATTAACGACATCATAATACTTAACTGCGTTCAAAATCCGATTGGCCTCTAATGGCGTATCTAGGTATGCTCTAACATACCAAGGGAATCCGCTTGGTTTGCTATAGACCAATCCATTATGCTGGCTCAGAATAGCATTCACTCCCGCCAACAAATCTATACGATTATCAATACCGGCATATAATGCTGCCAAACCGGCCCCCTGACTAATTCCGTAAGTGCCGACATGCTCCCCATCAAATTCCGGCATCATGTACAAAAAGTCAACGGCACGCATTCCCGCGGCAACTGCCCATTGATAATAGACCGTATCTGTCAAATAAATATTTGGCTTATAAACCTGTGATTGTGTCGGGGTGGCTTCAGGTGGAAAGTCATGGATGTTCACCGAAATGACAATAGCTCCTATTTGTTGACTCATCTCCACATCTCGGCTAACTGCTGATGACCCAAATGCCGGAAACTTTACAAGCCCGACAAACTGTCCCAACTTCTTAGGTATGGTCACGTAAGCATAAGCACGTCGGCCTGCTAAGCTAGCCATATCCAAGTGATAGGTTATCGTATATGGTGTTTCCAATTCCGGATCTAATTCATAATGAACATCCATCGGAATTTCATCCAGCTCCTCTTTAAATTCAGTCCAAAAAGTTTCAAACTCATCATTTGTCAAAGGATTAATTGCTTTCAAATCACATCTTTCATAACAGCCAGCCCCCCTTGCCGTAGTGTCCCCTTGGGTCAAATAACAGAAGTAATTACCAGGTTCTGTAGGTACATAAGTGATTATGGTAGGCTCACCACCTACTAGTTCTGTGACACCATATTTTAGGGTATCCAAAAATCTATTTTGCTTGATTACGTATTGCGCTGGCCCGTTTTCTTCAGACAACAATTCAAACTTAATCGTATCCCCATTAGTATATTCATGAAAAGGGTCATCGACTCCAACACTAATTTGGGCACTAGAAATAAGAGGAACAAATGCTAAAAAGCATAAGAAGAGTAGCTTATTATTAGCCACTAGGCGATAAAATAAGCGAATAGATGTTAATGGGAGTGTATTGTCTTTCAAAAAATTGTTGTTTATACCCCTGCAAGTTACAGGGAAATCCACTTCAATTCACAAAAAAAACAATACATGTGTAAAAAACAATCTATTTTTACACAAATTTACCTAATTATTAAGGAAATTATTTTCCACAATCACTGTCTTTATGTTCACAAACTCCAAAATTCCTTCCTGAGATAGCTCTCGACCATATCCGGAGTCCTTTATTCCTCCAAAAGGTAGACGTGGATCTGAACGCACCATTCCATTCACAAACACCGCTCCTGCTTCAATCTGTAAGGCGATCTGCTCTCCCCTATCCAAATCACGAGTCCAAACCGACCCACCAAGTCCAAAACGTGAATTATTGGCCATTTTTATGGCTTTTTCCACTGTTTTGAAGGGGATTACGGGCATCAACGGCCCAAATGTCTCTTCTGTCGCTAGTATATTATCAGCCGATGGCAACACCAATAGTGTAGGCTCAAACAGGCATTTATCCCGATCTCCACCCATCAAAACATGGCCACCTTGTGACACCCCTTTTTGCAATTGAGCATCCAATTCATCCGCCAAATCAATACGTGCCATCGGGCCCATATTAGCCTTTTCCGAAAGGGGATTCTCTACTCGCAACAACCGGAGCCGACCTGCCACTTCTTGCAAAAAATCTTCTTGGACATTTTTATCCACAAAAAATCGCTTCGAAGCAATACATGACTGTCCGGCATTCAACATTCTCGAAGCAACGGCCACTTCTGCTGCTTGCGCCAAATCTGCATCTGCCAAAACAATAAATGCATCACTTCCACCCAACTCTAACACTTGACGTTTTATATTTTTTCCCGCAAGGGATGCTACTGCCGAACCTGCAAACTCACTCCCCGTCAACGCAATCCCGACAACGGACCTTGCACGTACCACCTGTTCTACTTTTTGGGCACCGATCAACAAAGCTACAAATATACCTTTCGGAAAACCGGCTTGCGCAAATAGCTGCTCAATCTTCACCGCTGAGCCAAAGACATTAGAAGCATGCTTCAACAGCATCGTATTGCCAGCCAACAACGCCGGAACTGCTGCCCGAAATACTTGCCAATAAGGGAAGTTCCAAGGCATCACCGCCAAAACCGTCCCCAATGGCTGGTATGCCACATAGGATTTATACATTTCCGTTTTTATCTGTTTATCTGCCAACAAGCTTGGTGCTTCTTTGGCATAATAATCACAAAGCCAAGCACATTTTTCTATTTCAGCTAATGCTTCCTTGGTGATTTTCCCCATCTCCAAAGTCATCATTTGTGCCAGTTCTTTTTTCTGCTTGCGCAAAAGGGTACTTAGGTTTTTGACCAAGCTTATTCTCTCCGAAAGTGTTGTTTTTTTCCAACGTACATAGGCATTTGCGGAAGCATCAATAGAAGTCTGCACTTGACTATCCGTGAATTCTGCGTATTCTGCAACGGTGGCTTGATTAAAAGGATTGATTGATTTCATTACACCAGATTTTTGACATTACATGTACGTAAAGTCACACATTTTTAACTCAAAAAGTTTTTAAAACATTACAGCAGGCTACTAACCAAATCGTTCACTTATACCAACCACTTTTTTCAAAAAGTGATGTTGCTTCCGGACAATTTTCATTCAGCTTGATGGTGATTTTATCATAGAGTTTTTTGTCCATTGCCCCGTAGGTACTTGATAGACTTAGGATGCAATCTAATGCCTTCGTTTGTTCTTCACCGGCTTTGACAAACAAATTCATGATGGTAGCTTGTGACTCTGTATTCATTCCCTCTTTGATTTGGGTATTTACCTGAATCAATCCGGTCATACAGTGACAAATATCGTCAGAGATAGCCTGCTCATTTGGCGAAAGCCCACAACTTGCTAAAGAGACTAACACCAATAGGAATAATATTTTCATAACTAGCCCTGAACGGTTTTGATTATTGGAATAGTCCGATCTGACTCTTTCCAAGAGATGGATATTTTGTGTGTTCCGTCTGAAAACAGATATTCATACTCCCCATTTTCCCCGTCTTTGACAATATCTGAGATACGATATTGCCCAAATTCGGTGACCATACGTCGGAGCAGGTTATAGCTCTTTTTGGGGGTACTATCCTTATTCAATAACCCACAAAATTCAAATGGTGCGGCCCACGGCCCATCATCAATGATGTTATAGACAAACACTTTGTCAAAGTCATGACGCATCGCTAGGATAATCGCACGCAACAAATAAGCGGCCTGTGTTTCTTCTCCCAACAACTGAGAATCCCAACCGACTTCTCCGACCCATAATTCTTTGTCTCGATAGGGGTACATATCTGACAATTCATTGCGCAAGCTCTCCGGCGTTTTTGTAACTTTAAAGTGCTCATCCAGGCCATAAGCATGTACTTGTAAAACATCAAACAAGGACGTATCAATATCTTTAACTTGATTATTCAACAAGGTCTGACCAAAATAATCAGGGCCCGTATTTTGGATATCGGCTGAGCATATTTTCATGGTTTTGGATTTAGACCTGACACCTTCTGCTAAACCTTTGCTCCACTGATTAAAAACTTCGATGCCAGGTGTACCATGTGGCTCATTACCGACTTCGACTGTTGTAATCAACCCTTCAAAGGCTTCTCCAATGGACTGCCCATATTTGAATCCTGCTTTATATGGATCTCCTAATTCTTCCTTGCGATAAAATCGATTGGGGTAATCCCGGCCAGTACCTTCAAAGACTTCAAGTGATATTGTATTGGTACTAAACACCTTAGACCAATCGCACAGGCGAAATTTCCATGGTGCGGTGGTATTTTCCCAATCACAGCTAATATTGGGGCACTTCGTTTTACAGGGTCCCGGGATAAAGTCCTTAGGCAAACGCCCTTTCATGTCGTGCCCCATTAGATAAAAAATCCGATTATTATTAAATACCGCTGCTTTCTTCAAAGTCTTCTCACTTCCTGACAAAAACAAGCCGCCATTTACGCCAATAACTTCCGAGAAAGGTGGAGATGTCACCGCCGTCGTCCTTTCTGCAATTGGTGGTATATCTCCAGATGACTGGCGATTTCCTTTTTGCGCAAGCGAACAACTAGCCCAAGAGAACACTAGAAAAACAATAGTTAAATACTTCATGGAATTTTTTACTTTAGACAAAAGTACATTTTTCTTGTCAATAACGCAAAATTGAGTCCATATTGTATCCTCTAAGATTAGGCCTTCCTTTTTCGGAAAATAACATATATGGAAAGATTTGCTAGGTTTCGAACAGACAATATAGTCATTGATTATCCATAGGTTCGTGGCAAAAGCGAATTTAGTAAATCTAATTTACTCACAAAAGCTCCATACGGCAAAGAAAAGCATCCTTGAAATCAAGGATGCTTTTCTTTACATATCGTTTACTCACACATTTTATTCCACACCATGCATTAATTTCTTAATAACAGGGCTCAACATAATTGCAAGTAATCCCAAGCCTGCCGGAACAATCGTAAATATCAAAAAGAAAGTGGTCATCGAATACTGTGCAGTTATCTCTTCAATCGCACCACCCATCTTACCGGCAGTTTTATTCCCTATTGCGACGGCAATATACCATACACCAAACATCAAGGCAATCATCCGACCTGGCACCAACTTACTGATATAAGAAAGCGCAACAGGAGACAAGCACAACTCACCCAACGTATGAAATAAATAAGCAATCACCAACCACATAATACTAACTGACGCTACTGCAGCTCCTTGCGGAATTGACAGAGAGCCAAACGCTAATGCTCCAAAACCAATACCCAACAAAATCAAACCTAGGCCATATTTCACGGCAGCACTTGGATTATATTTACTTTCCCACCACTTAGAGAAAAAAGGCGCAAACATAATAATGAACAACGAATTTAATATTGAAAACCATGATGCTGGAATCTCTACTTCATTCTCTTTAATACGTAAAATTTTAGCTCGTATAATCGGAGACTTATCTGTTGCAGCAAGGACTTTAGCCGTTTTATCTTCATTCAAAAAGATAAACTTCTTTTTAACTTTCAGGAAATTCAAAACCGTTCCTGGCTCAAATTTAGCCGGCTCAATAAAACTATGTTTCTTCGCAACAACCTTTGCACCGTCAGGTATTACGGTTGATTCCGTAATAATCTCGGTGACAATATCTGCATCTTCCGGTACATCGGTAGATTCAGTAATCAAAGTAAAGGTAGACTTCTCACCCTTTACTTTGTGCTCAATCTTCTCATAAGCCTGATAACTCACTTCATAAGATGTCGACCCAAGATCTCTATTAATCATCCAAAAGACAATGCCCCAAATAACCAAAAAGCTCGACCCCAAAATAACACTTGACAACGGGTATTTGCCATAAATCTGCTTAAATAACAAAAAGAGCACATACGATATAATCGCTATCGGTACAACCGTAATCGTTATATTAAAAACATTGTAAATCGTTGCCCACTTCCCAGACATAATACGATTGCTAAAATCCTTCGCAAAAATGGTCATAGAACCACCCGCCTGTTCAAAGCTTGCCCAAAAGATAATCGTAAATGTAGCAAACAAAACAATAGCCAACATCCGATCTCTAGTCTGGCGGGGATACCTAAATATTCTAGTAAAGATTAACGTCATAAACGTCAACACACCGACCAGAATATACTTATTGGCATAATCTACTCCATTGATTTCAAGAAAATTCTTATTGGCTATAGCTGCCATTGGATCGTTTAGAACCCAGCTCACACCAATCACAGCACTAATCACAATCAACACCATATCAATCTTCGTAAATGGATTCAAGCGATCTTCAGCAAACTCTAGCTTTGGTTCTTTTACTTCACCTTCTTTAGTTTTTTCAGGAGCCAAACCTATCTTCCCAAATATGTTTTGTGCAAAATAAAACTGCAACATACCCATAAACATAAATATCCCTGCCATTCCAAATCCATAACTCCAACCCACTTTTTCTCCTAAATAGCCACATAACAAGATTCCTAAAAAAGCACCGGCATTGACACCCATATAAAAAATAGTATAAGCTCCATCTTTCTTTTCAGGAGTATCCTTATACATATGGGAGATAATAGATGTCATATTAGGCTTAAACAGACCATTACCCACAATCAAGAGCCCAATCCCTATATACAAAAACATATGGTCAAACTCCATGGCCATGGATGCATGCCCCATCGTCATTATAATCGCACCCAATACAACTGCCTTTCGATAGCCCAAAAAATTATCTGCTAGATAACCACCCAAAATTGGCGTCAAATACACCATGGATGTATACGTACCATACAATGCCAAAGCCTGCTTGCTCGACCAATCCCAGCCACCGATACCGACAGCACTCATCAAGAATAAAACCAAAATAGCACGCATGCCATAATAGGAAAAACGCTCCCACATTTCTGTAAAGAACAATACAAATAGCCCGGCAGGATGCCCCATCACTTTGCTGTCAAACATGCTTTTTGTCGAATCACTCATAGTTTTTTCTTTTTGGTATTGTAAAAAAAAAGCGCTTCTAACGAATCAGAAGCGCTTTCTATTTCTATTTGTCTTTGTCATCTATTAGATGATCCATTGCATCCGTTTCCTTCTCTGTTGGATTCACAATCTTGTCTTTATCTAACTTTTCTTTCGGTTTAATGACTAAATTATCATAAACAACCAATGCAAGAATGGTAAAGATTCCAACTCCGACGATAACATACCAAATTCGATTAGGTGTATAGTTATCCCAAATCATTTGTGTCATTTCATTTTCGGTCATCCCAAGCTTCTCCGAAGCCATTTTAAAATAATCATTTTTTGTAAACTCTTTAGTTACTTCAGGCATCTGAATGGTTCTTTTAGCCATTTCTGTTTGCAATAAGCTCAGCTTATCTGACCAAGCCTGATATAGGTTGCCAGAAATAAACGTCGTAAAGAAATTACCTGCGAATACTGGCAAAAAGTAAGTTCCCATGTATAACGCTTCTTTTCCTTTCGGAGAAATCAATGCAATAAACGACGAGAATGTTGGGTTAGCCATCATCTCTCCAATAGCAAAGATCATGATACCTAAAATAGTATAAAATCCATTTCCTGTAAAGAAAGTAATTCCAATACCAATAGCGGCTACAATAAATCCTAAGATCATCGCACTTACGTGACGCATTTTTAAGACGTAGTAAGAAACAATCAACTGAAATAAAATAATAGAACCAGCATCTAAATTAATCAGCATCTCTGGATTCACATGATCTCCCCCTCCGCTCATTGCACTAGCAAGCCAAGGAGATACTCCGGCAATAGAATCATGCAAAGCCGCTGTATCAATCCAGTCTTCAATAAAGGTTGGCAATGTGTAAAATAACTGGTTAAACATGGTCCAAAACCCAATCATTATTATCAGCAACACTGTCAATCTAGCGTCAGACAAAGCTTCTTTGATATTCTTCAAAGAAGTACTTATTGCTTCACCAAAAGATTCTGTGCTTTTTTCTTTTTCGGGATTCTTATAAAAAAACAAGACGATAAATAGGTTGATGGCTATCACGATAGATGCTTGGATAAAAACTATTCGCCATCCATACTGGGTCCGCAAAGTAGAAGACATCGCTGGCCCAATAAAGCCTCCTATGTTCACCATCATATAAAAGATTCCAAACCCAAGAGTAGAGTTAGACTTATCTGTCGAAACAGTCACAATAGCGGAAGCTACCGGCTTAAACATTGCGGCCCCTACAGCCACGTACAGGAAGACCAAGAAAACAGAAGAGAATGTTGTCATCTGTCCCATAAAATAGTATCCTGATATCAACATAACATAGGAAATAATCAATGCTTGCTTGTAGCCAATCCTATCTGCAATTACTCCTGTAAACAATGGCAACAAATACAGGATGGCTGTCACATATCCCATTATCTGTCCCTTCTCTACGTGTGTAAAACCTAGTCCACCATCATCCGTTGAGCCCGTCAAATACAGCGCCAATACCGAAAACAACCCGTACCATGCCCATCTCTCGAAAAGCTCCATGACACTAGCTGTCCAAAATCGTTTATTAAACGATCCAATTACTTGGAAAAATCCTTTGTCTTGTTTTGTCATCATTATATGTTTTTGTGCTTTTATTCACCCAATATTTAGTGAATAAAAAAAGTTAATCCAAATTAATGTGCCATTTCATGTTCATCATCTTCTGCCCCATGAGTCAACCGTTTTAGGGGTTTTAGTAAAGCGATGACAAGCAATCCAAACACCAAAGTAAGCAAGAAGATGCCTAAGAAAGTCCGGTGTTCTCGTTGACTTTGAATCTCTTCGATGATTAGCTTTCCTTCGTAGTTTTGGCCGTCCCCTTTGTTGGCCTTTATTTTTTTTGCTTCAAAATCCTTGCTGTACCGCAATGTGATGTGATACGGATTTTCTTTGCTCACATTATTTTCTTTAAAGGTTTCTAGGACTTTTGCTTTTCCTTCTTCGGGAAGTTTCAACAAACCTAAAGCAGACTTTCCAGAATCCATATCTAACAAATCAAAACCACTGTTTGTCGGAAAAGCCTTCGTTCTGATTACAAAGTCCTTGTCCTGCATCACCAGAGTATCATTGGCACCCAAAAAGGCCATTGTTTGATTTTTTGCGGAAGCTAATTCAATTTTTATGGGTTCTTCTTGGGATGCTTCACCGATACTTCCGGCTAGTTTATTACCAAGACCCGTTGCGGCAAAATAAACGCCCATCATAATTGAAGCATACTTTAGTGGTGCCAACTTGGTGATAAAAGATAAAGCCGTCGGAGAAGCACATAGCTCCCCAATTGTATGCAATAGATAAGCACCTACCAACCACCAGAAGCCCGCAGTACCATAAGCAATAGAGCTTGCTTCCTTGGAAGCAAAAGCCATCAATAAGAAACCGAGTCCCATGATGATGGTACCGATTCCCATTTTTAGCAAGGTGGATGTTTCTTTTCCTTTGAGTTTCCGGTTGGCCCAAAATCCGGCAACGGTCGTTCCAAAAAGAATAATAAAGAATGCGTTAAAAGACTGAAACCAACTGGCCGGCATCTCCCACCCAAAGATATGGCGATTGACCTTCTCATCGGCGTAGATATTCAGTAGACCACCTGCTTGCTCAAATGCGCCCCAGAAGACGATAATAATTAAAAAGGACAGCAATAAGACCTTCACTCTGTCTTTTTCGACCGCATTCAAAGGACGCTCCATAGCCGCCTTTTCTTCCGGATTTTCAGAGACGCCCGAGAAATTACCCACGTGGGTCAAGTATTTTTGTCCCCAGTAATAAATCATCATGCCTATGGCCATACCGATACCGGCAAGTCCAAAGCCATAGTGCCAGCCGATTTTTTCACCGACATAACCGACAATCAAACTGGCAAAGAAGGCACCTACGTTAATTCCTATATAAAAAATGGTAAAACCTTTGTCCCTTCGAATATCTCCTTTCGAATACAAACCACCCACCATTGTAGAGATATTAGGTTTAAGCATTCCAACACCTAAGATAATGAGCCCCAACCCTGTATAAAAAGCCCAAGGTTGCTCTACGGCTAAAATTCCGTGTCCGGCAATCAAAATCATCCCACCAATCAAGACTGATTTGCGCTGTCCAATAAACTTATCGGCAATAATCCCCCCCGGAATGGCCATCACATACACCAACATGGTGTACCATCCATAAAGTGCTAAAGCATTGGCTTTGGTCCATCCAAGACCGCCATCATCCATAGATGATGCGATATACAGCACCAAAATCGCCCGCATCCCATAATAAGAAAACCGCTCCCACATTTCTGTAAAGAACAGTATATACAATCCCATAGGATGTCCAAATAAGGTTTTCTCGGTAGCGGATTGCCCGTCTAGCATGTTTTTGGTCATTGTCTCAAGGTCTAATTCAAAAATAAAGCCTGCAAAATATCATGCAGACCCATGTCAGAAAAGTCTTTCTTTTTCGAAAAAATAGACATCTGGGGTAGATGAGCCATCAAGGTGACCCTTTTCGTGCCCCCAAGTTCGTAATAAAATCTTAAATTCTAGGCAAAAACTGTTAAAAAAAAGCGGAATTATGGAAGGAAATAGAATAGTATCTGTCAATTCATCCCTATTGATGACTCAATTACTGTATCGGATGTGGTACTCTAGGCGTTTTGGCTGGCGTTATTCCTTGCGGAAAAATCAATTTCCAGCCACTTAACTGGACTATTTCTTGTGTAGAAACCAATAAATCGATGCCTTGGCGCTTCGCTGTTGGCATGATATCACTATCCATTGCCACATTCCGTATAAACTCCTTAACCTGTCGATTTATTCGATTATAGTCTTCTTCAGAAAAGGTATTCCAGTAGCCTTCTGAGATATCATAATAACTCAAATCATCGTCGATTGACAGTATTTCCGGTTCAGGTAATGATTTTATGGTAATTGTTTTGAGTTCTTCATCTACTTCATAAGTCATTTTTTCTAGATCATAGCCAGCCAATACTTTAGCTTCCACCTTTATCATAGCTTTTTTCTCTGAATATGGCCCCCACCCCATGAATGGGACTTTGTCTTTATGAGAATAAATCTCAGAAATATGCCCTTCAACCGTCACTAATTTTGCAACCTTTTTTATCTGATTGACGATTGTAGATGATGTCACTTCTGAGACCGTCTGCCTTGCGGCAAAATGGCTTAATTTCCAGCCGGCAAAACCGGCTATAAGGACAATTAGCACAATTATCAAAATATTCTTATTCATGAAGCATCATATTAATAAAAAAAGGATGGTCACATTTTTATTGTGACCATCCAATGTACGAACTTTTAAGTTTTCTCACAATAGGTTCGTAATTAAAACCGGCCATGCGCCGGCAATGGTTATTTTTGCGCAAGCTAAAAGTCTAGTATTTTAGGTTTTTATAGCTTTTGAGTACTGCTTTGATGCTACCTACAGATACCGGCGACTTTATCATCATCGGCAACTTATTAGCATCATCACTCACCCAAACCTTCATCCCTTTGTTCCCCTTAAACACGGTACCTTGTATGACTTCCGGCTCAAAAACGGTTGTTTTAAAGCGTCCTAGTCCGGGAATACGCTTATTGCTATCCTTGCCTTTATAGGTCATCTTTAGATTAAACTCCTCCTTATCAATAAATAAGTTCATAGGCACTTCATCACCAACTTCCATCTCGTTTGTGTTAGCAGATCTAAGCACATAGAGTAGAGAAAGGACATCACTCACACAGTCCTTGACATTAAACATATCGCCGTTGTCTAAGTCCGTGGAATTTGTCCCCCGCTGGACTTTAATGGTATTGTCTTGGTTATCGAAGGTAGCATATTCGTACATTTTGTAGTCGCCTTCTTCAATATTCCGAATCGAATGGATCGGCAATAGTGTCTCCTTATCAATCTCTGTCTCATAATAATCTCTCACCTTAAAAAACCACTCATACCCCTTGTAGGTTCGCCCGGTAGCAGTCAGCAAGTAAGTGCTGCCTTTATCTTCCAACCGAAAAGTTACTTCGCCGGCAGACAATCTTAGCGGTGGCAAGCTGTAATACAACTTATAAACCAACTCTTCGCCATTGGCAAATGGCCGATCATCTGGAGCACACTGATCAAACTTGTTGACATCAAAAGAGCTATCTACTTGCTCCATTGGCACCGCAGCACCTAGTAAGAAAATGAATGAAAAAATGGATAACTTAAACATCTTGTTTGGTTTTGTTATGGAAGATTTTACGCAAGTAAAGCAAGCCAATCAAACCCGGCAGCAATACATTGATAATCCACAAGAAAAACGTGCCAGATAGGATGCTTATTTCGTTTACATGGTAAGAAGACCATAGAAATAGGGCTATTTCACTCTTCATTAACAGCCCAAGCATCGCCGGGAGCGGGAAAAAAGCCTGAAACAAGAATATCGCAAATATGATAGAAAATTGTAATTCTAGGTCTTGTGGCAAACCAAAAAACAGATTCAACAGATAAAATTGCACCGAATACACCACAAATCGCAATAATGTCAAACCAAAAAGAGTAGCCATTTGACGTAAGTCATAACCAAAGTAACCCTTGTGTACAAATCGACCGATACGAGTCTGCTTACGCAAAATAGTCCGAATCAACCAATCGTGAAAAATCGCCACCGCCACCAATCCAATCCCGACGACAAAAAGTCCATTTTGTAGCAAGGCAGTACTACTATATGGGTTTTCAATCCACTCGGGATGAGCATCCAATGCCAACCACCCCAGCCAGAAAATAATCACCGTCTGCAGGTAGCTACCAAAAGCCATTGCCCAGACACCTTTGGGTCGATTTATTGGCTTTAGTCCAAGCATTCTCCCACCAAATTCTCCCAACCTAGCCGGCGTAACCAGGGCCAGACTCATACCTGACAGGACAGCTTTTAGGGACGTGGACAGATTCATTTTTTGAAAAGGGCTGACTAAAAAGCGCCATTTCACAGATTCTAGTAGTAGGTTGATGATAACTAATAGTAAAGCCACTAACAAAAAAGAGCCTGAAGATCGTCCCAAATGCCTTTTAAACTCTTCCCACATCATCGACCAATCCCCCCTAGCTCGTAGCTGGAAGTAGAGTATTCCGAAGAAAAGGATAAAAAAAAGGGCTTTTACCGCCTTAGAACGGAAAATTTTTGTCAAATTGCGGTAGTTATTCAAAAAATTCATATCTATCTCAAAGATAGGCGACTCCAACCAATTATGCCCACTAGAGCAAAAGAAAAAAAGCAAGTCAAAAGAATCCTTGGTATAGATCCTGGCACCAACGCCATGGGTTATGCGATTATTGATGCCCTTGGAGATGACATCCAATTAATTGAAATTGGTGTACTCAACATTCCCACGGGCTACAGTCAAGCACTCAAGCTGAAAAAAATATACCACCGTGTTGCCGAGCTTATCACACAGTATGGCCCTGATGACATGGCCATTGAAGCTCCATTTTTTGGCAAGAATGTCCAATCTATGCTAAAGCTTGGTCGTGCCCAAGGGGTGGCCATTGTTGCAGCGGTCAACAAAGCCATCAACGTCACGGAATATTCTCCAAAATCGATTAAGCAATCCGTTACCGGAAATGGCAATGCATCCAAAGGCCAAGTAGCCGGTGTACTAGCCCATATTTTGAAGATTCCCATTCCGACAAAATCTGAAGATGCTACGGATGCCTTAGGTGCTGCCGTTTGCCATCACTTTAAAGGTTCTAGCCGCATGGCTGGCAAGAGTTATTCGAGCTGGAAAGACTTTGCAAAGCAGAATTTGGATAGGACTAAATAATCCCTTCTAAATTTGACCTCCCCAACAACTAAGTAGTTCTTACAAGTTAAAGGCCAAACGAATACGCGAGGCAATTGCAGCCATTTCGGTAGGTTCAAGCTGTAATTTTGGATTTGTAATGATGATATCCTTTTCTGTTTCTAGTGGTACTAAGTGAATGTGTGCATGTGGCACTTCCATACCAAGGACCAACATTCCTACTCTTTGGCAGGGAATGACAGTTTTGATTGCGATGGCGACTTTTTTGGTGAATACATGCAAGCCGGCAAGGATATTATCGTCCAAGTCAAAGATGTAATCTACTTCTATTTTGGGGATTACAAGCGTATGCCCTTTTTTGAGTGGATTGATATCCAAGAAGGCATAAAAGTGGTCATTTTCGGCTATTTTATAGGAGGGAATATCACCAGCCACAATTTTTGAGAAGATAGAGGCCATACGGTTTAGATTGAGATGTCCATGATTTCAAATTCAAGGATGCCCCCTGGGGTTTCAATCTTGGCAATATCCCCTATTTCATTACCGAGTAGTCCTTTACCGACAGGAGAAGAGACGGATATTTTGCCATTTTTAGCGTCAGAAGTGGATTCTGCCACGAGTTGCATTTTCATGACTTGTCCATTTTTGATATTTTTGATCGTTACTTTGGAGAGTACGGTCACTTTGGACAAATCCAAGTCAGAAATGTTGATTATCTTCGATTTAGCGATGGCAAGCTCTAATTCATTAATTTTGAGTTCAAGCATCCCTTGGGCATCTTTTGCCGCATCATATTCTGCGTTTTCCGAAAGGTCTCCTTTCTCTCTTGCTTCCGCAATGGCCAAAGCGGCTTCTCTCCGGCCGTTTGTTTTTAGCTCCCGAATTTCGGCTTGAAGTCGATCAAAATCTTCTTTAGTGATGTAGTTAATATCTGACATAGTAGTACTGATTAAAACAAGTAAAACAGGAACGTCTCTCTGTTGAGACGTTCCTGTTGTACACAATAATACAAAGATAAGGAATCTTTGCTATAATTTCAAGTCTTTTAGAAGCTTAAACGCAACCCTAAAGTATGAATTCCTCCAAATGGGTTGGTCATCTTATAAGAATAATCCAAACCAATATGTGGAGCATCCTTTTGATCTACTTTTGGAGCCGCATCATCTTCGCCAAGGATATCAGACAAGTCCTTCTTTTTTAAGGGAATGTCAACAGATAATCCTGCACTCAAGCCATTGTCCACAGAAGATTCGATTCTTGTATCCGCAGCCGACAGCTCTACTTTGTAAGCGCCACGTAGCATAAACATATCATTCATAGAGTACTCAACTCCAAGTCCAAGTTGATCTTGAGCAAATGAGTTAGCTGTAAAACCACCATCAAATGTCAATGTATGTTTCTCCGTAATGAAAGTCTTTACAGACAAACCAATACTCAACAAAGACGGCAACTCGTAGACTGCTCCACGAACCGAATAAGTCAGGTTATAAGAATCATTGTCGGGGTGTTTTTGGCTGGTGGCCAACCCGGGTCCCGAGAATTTCATTGGTGTTCCTATATTCCTGATAGCAATACCAAATTTAATATTTTTTCTTTCTCCGGTTACATACTGCACACCTGCATCTAGAGCGACACCAGAGGAAGAGATATCGGTTGTTGACTCTGTAACTATTCGTGCTAATACACCGACACTTACTTTGTCAAAAGAATGCGAATAGCCGACCCCAATATTAAGGAAAGAAGGAGAGTAAGTAACTCCAGTACCTTCAGGTTGACCTGTTGTGGTAACTTTAATATCACCAAAATCGACAGCCATAATGCTTACCCCAAATGATCCATTTTCACCCACCTTTCTGGCAAATCCAAGTGCATTTAGCTTAATGTCTGTACCAATCAAATAACGTGTCTGCACGAGCAAGACTTCTGATTTGTTAGCAAGGTTGTTAATTCCTGCCGGATTGATTCTCATTGCTTCGACACCACTTACAGATCCAATATTGATGGAATGTAAACCGGCACTACGCGCCCAAGGGTTAAGGACAAGCTCATAAGCACCTGCTTCACCTTGTCTATCAGGATTACCTGCAAACAAATTGGGTGCAATGAATAGCAACAAAAATAAGAAGCGTAAATTTCTGGTCATAATCACTTCGTTTTTCACCATTTGATGGTGTAATATTTTATTTAATACCAATCCTGTTGGGTTGGCTTTTCTTTCTTCCAAAGGTCTTCCACCTAACAACTAGGCGGAAGACTTATTGGTTTTATTTAAAGACCTGAAGGGTCAAACTGTCTGTTCATTCCGAACCACTTAATGACTCGTTCTCCTAATCCTGGAGCATCAACATGTATTAGATACACGCCACTTGCGACAGGAATACCACTAGCATTTTTCAAATCCCACTCTACATCTGGACTAATCTGTCTAGAAAGGTTGGTTTGATTATCTACAAAAGGAGTTTCATTTCTCTCAAATTTTCGGATAAACTTACCGTCTAAAGAGTAAATTTTGACTGTGCTCTTAGCAGGTAGGTTCGTAATTTTCACAATAGTTGTAAATTGATCTCTCTCATATTGCGAGAAGCCGTAGTACGGATTTGGTACTACACCAATTTCATCTAAAGCATTATCCTTGTCAGCATCAGATGCTAAAGGTGCTGCTTCGATACCTGTGAATTCAAATTCATAATTAGGCAATGGGCCATATTCGATATCATCTACACCGGTTGATACTGGTGTATACTTCGTAACTGTATTGTATGGATTCTGCGCTCTCAAAGAAAGGACTAAGTCGTTAGGAATCAATCCATCGTTGTAGGATAGCATTTCTTCTCCTTGTGCTGTCATCACTAATCCAGCCCATTGAATATGGCTAAGAGGCTTTATACGCTTAGCAGATTGCGGCTTACTCAACTGCTCACGCAAATAAGCACACTCGTCATATTCGTCATAGGTGACATACACAAAGTGCTGTCCACCCAACACAAAAGAGTTAACAACCGGGTCAAAATTAGGCCCAACAGTCCCCATAAATATAAATGCTGTAGAAGATGGATTAAACATCATATCAGCGCCATTAAATCCAGATATATCCATCTCGGGATAAAAGTCTACTAGATCTTTACGATAGGTAGAGTTTTCGGAAAAGAATATATTCAATCGTTTACCTGTCTCGACATCCACAGCATAACCAGGGAACCAGCCCATACCTGTTGTACCTGAGTCATCTTGTAGTGGTACTCCGTTGGCGTCTGCATCTTTAGATACCGATGGTTTTGGGCGTAGATAAAACTGTTTTGTGTTATCTTCCGGCTTAATTTCCACGATACTCGCCGTAGCCGATCCGTATCTTGCTGAAGCAGCTTCTGTAATGATACAACGACTCCATTTAGACTTGTCAGAAGTCAGTACAACATCTACGTTATTCAAGTGATACAAACCATTTAGCCCCCTTACAATCTTACTTTTAGGGTTTGTCCATGCTGGAGAGACAAAGTAAGGCGTGTTATCAGATTCTGGGTGATAATTGGTCAAACCATAAGGATAAAAATTAGCATTGTCTCCTACTGCTGCCGCAAACTCTTTTGGCGCATGTCTTTCTATGCTATCCAAAAATCCCAATAGGCTTGTACCTTCGCGATCTCTTACAGTTCCAAACCATAGAGGCTTACTTAGGTCATCGTATTTCATTGATGTCCCAAGTGCCCCTGCATGCTTATCAGCAAGCATTCCAGGTTCATTCACTTGTCCCATCTCAATACTGATTCCATATTCAGACAAAATCTGTTCATTAAAGAAATCTAAATTTCGTTCTGAAGTGATGGTATTTTCTACTCCACCATTGGCATCTAATTTTTCAAGAATCCAGTTTAATGTAGCATCTTTAATAGAATGCGGCTCAGCACCTGGATCTGTACCATCAGAAACCCGAATGCGGTATTTGCCATCTTTCACTCTCAATGGATTAACTACTTTTACAACAAATGGTCCACTACCCGGCAAATAAGTTACCTTACCTTCCGTTGTACCTGCTAGTATTTTCTCTCTTTGCTCCTTAGATATTTCTAAAAAGGTTTGACCAGTACCACTGCCGGACAATCTGGTAATCACTCCACCCTGTCCATATTTGGTTTTCACCAAAGAATAAGTGCTTGGTCTAGGAATCACCGTAATCGGTAAAATCTTACGACCAAAACTACCTTTTCTACCTTTAAGGTAAGGATTTTTTTGGCCACTACCGATGAAAGGGTCAAAAGCTTCAGATTCATTTTGTGCGTAAGCAACTACAACAAAGTAGTATTTTCTGTGATTAATCAATGGTGCATCACCAGAGCCAAAAGCATCTGATGTAATATGGAATGAATGCTTTACACCATTATCCGCACCACTAACCATTTCGACTCGCTCATAAAGATTTTGATCTGGATCAACCGGATTTTTGCCTGCATCCACCCAGTTAAACAATTTATCAACTCCATTTTTGACATCTGCTTGACGGACTAGTCTAGACACATCTTCGTCATCCAAGTCAGCTAAGCTGACACTTGCAGAGACTGTTTGATAAACTTCGTACCCTTCAAATCTATACTTCTCACCATTACCACGTCCCAAGTCATCCTCTTCGTATTCTTCTTTAGCGTTATTAGAAATTGCCACATTATCATTGTTACTCAATGTCAAGACAATCTCGTTATTTAGCTCAATAACTTCTACATCCGGAGCATCCGGACCATCAGTAATATCAAAACAAGCATCAAATAGGTTTTGAGCTTTATCATCAGCAGCAAGTAGTTTAGAAATATCCGGAGCCGGATAGTCCAAATTAGGCACCCAAGGCAATCCGATAATCAATTCGTTAGTTGTACCTGGCTCTAAGACAAAAGGACCAGAAGCTTGTACTGTTCTTCTATCGCCGGGGCCTGTACCTTCGGCAGCCATAGACCAACTATTTGGGTCGTCAGGAAGGCCGGTAAAAGCATATTTAGTTTCTGGGAAGGCCGGGTCTTGATACCCGTCATCTCCTGCGTAAAAAGGTGAGCCATCCAACCACTTTCCAGTCAAGTAGTTATAAAATCCAATCGCATTTCCAGCTGATGGATCTCCAGTACCTGGCGGAAAAGTACCACTAGAGAGTCTGTTGTAGTAGGTAAATGAAGACATACCCAACTCAACCCCATTCTCATCAATAGGCCCTCTAAAGTAATCAATACCAATCATCGGAATTTTTTCACAATATGTTGGTACCCCACCTTCACAAGAACAGTCGGCTTCTCCATCCACATCATCGGCATTGTAATAATAAGCCAATGAACGAGATGTGTCACTACCGATATAGTCATCGTCAGAACAACCTAAATCAGCATCAACCCACATCGCAAAATAACAATCTGTAATATCATCTTGAGCACGATTAATCAACTTATACCGCATAAAAGTCATGTCATTCAGTTCATCAGTTGTCTGATACCCAAATGCTTGAACTTGAACTTCCATACGAATAGGTACCCCTTGTGTAATGGTGTGGGGCCCACCGTTGTCGTTATAGATTTGAAAAAACATTTGGTCCGGATACTGATCCAAAGGACATCCTCTAATATCAATCGCCGGATAGTCACCATCAAGCGGCTCATACACCCCGTTTTCATTACGGTCATAGAAACTACCTAGCTCTTGGTCTGGCAGTTGAAAGCCATTTGATTGCAAGACAAAATAAGGATTACCTCTAGCCGGATAGAATTTAACGTCATCCGGGATTTCGGATTCACTCATAGTTGTTCCAGAGTCAAAGGCTGCTTGCCAAATTGCTCTAAACTGAGTGATATTCGTTCCAAGTACTTCAAAATGCCTATCCCACTTATTACAAGTTTCTGCATCCGTAGTACCTGTTGTTGGGTCTAAGGGACCAGGATAAAAGTCAGTTTTACCACTGTTAGCATAATCTGTGGCAGCTATTTTTAGATTTCCTGCAGGGTCAAAACCACCCATCCATACAGCTCCAGCAAATATTGATGCCACTTCTACAGCTCCTGATGCAGCATCTGGGACCGGTACGATATATTTAGCATCATTGTAATCCCACCAAAAGTCTCCACGAGACAGTAGTCTTGCTCTTACATTATTAATTGCAAGATCAACAGAAGAGTTACCTGCTTGGCAATCAGCTCGGTAATTGACATGCGTCGAATTACTTGGCCTTTGGCCTGATTCCGGCGGCCTAGAGAAAGCAACCTGTATTACCCCAATTACGAGAACGAAAAATAAAATCTTCTTCATATGGCGTTTTTTTTCAAAAAAATTGTGAACGTCTTGTAGATGTTCTAGTTAATTAAAAGTCAAAAATTATTCCCATGTACAGTCGTCTAGGCAGTACAAAGTTATCTGTATCCTCCAATCCCCAATGGTAATAATTCAAATAGGAATCTAAGTTTTGGCCTGAATCCTTAATAGTTCGAAGGCTTGTCCGACCAATGTCCGTTGCCAAGAAACCATCGTCATACGCAGAACCTGTAGCTGGGTATACATCAATGATGTTGGCTGTATTAAGCAAATTTTCTGCTCTAAAATATATGTTAACAAATATTGGATGCTTCGCATCTTTCTTTGTCAAGCTAAAATCTTTGTCAATACGCATTCCCACAGAATACGACCACGGCTTTCTAGCTCCGTTAAGAGACCCTTCAGTAACTGCACCGTCATACAATCTTGGCAACGCTTTAGCTGTGTATGGACGTCCAGAGTAGGTACTAATCAACAAGTTGGCACCTGCATTTTGGAAAATATATTTACCAAAAATTCTTGGGCCTTCTTTTTCTTTATAACGGTAATCCAAAATAGCTTGAATTGTGTGGCGTTGGTCAAAGTTCAAAGGAGAAGTCGTTCTAATAACTCCCCGTGACGACAGACCTCGTGATGAGTTGGCATCCGATCCGGTACCACTCACAAACTGTAAAGAGTAAGTCAAGTACAAAGATGTATTACCTGTTCGACGCAAGTCATATTCAAAGTTAAATCCTTTTGTCGTCGCAAAGTCAATATTGTCAAAAGTTGTATAGTTACCCGCAATCGGTACATACAAGATAGTACGGCGTTGGATCAAATCACGCATCTCTTGATAAAAAGCAGTCAGCTTAATAGACGACGATTTTGATACCCGCTGTTGAAAACCTACTGCATAATCAATTGCTTTCTGTGTCTTTAAGTCCGGATTGTTTCTAGCACCTCCATCATTAAAGAAGTTATAATAATCCAAAGGCGTCATTATCGTATTAGATGTAGGCCGTTGGCTCAAGATATCATAGTGAGCAAAGAAATTGGCTTTGTCTGAAATCGGAAATGAGAAAGATAATCTTGGAGAGATATCCCATTGAGGGGCAAAATCTCTAAAGGACTTATTCACTTCAAATTGCTTATCTGTAATCTCGACTGGTTTACTACCTTCAGAATAGGCTGGCGTCACAACTTCTCCACCAAAGATTAGGTTACCATCCAAGGCTTCAGCCCCTGACGGATAGTACCATTGGTCTCCATTTCTGTAGGCTTTGACAGATGTACTACCCGGAGACTTGACGTATACTTTGTAATCATCTCCGATATTGCCGGGCTTACCCGCTGTGTTGGGATCATTATGAAAAGCTGCTGCAGACTTAATTTCATACAAAGAGTATTTGTCTTTTAGCACTTTTGTATTGGCATCATATCTATCGACACGCAATCCAATTTTAAAAATCATCTCGTCATAGATAAATTTATCTTGGATATATCCACCCATATAAATTGGCTGCGACGGAGCTACCGGGAAGTTGCGATTTCCATTGGCGTCCTTTGACTTAAAAAAGTCAGTAAAGGTTGTCCCCTTATCAACCGGATTGCCTAAATAATCATATCCGTAATAATCCAGTACTCTCGATCCACCAACATGGCTTCCTATAATCTCCGATCCTGCAAACATATCCAAGCTAAATTCGTCCGGATTGTGCTCAAAAATATTCACGTAAGTAGCCGGGTTGGTCACCCCAAACTTATCTCTAATTGATTTAAAAAACAATTTGTCATCCTGGTAGGATGGATCTAATAAAGGAGAATAAAGTCCAATACCAGATATAGACATTCCAAACAACGAGGTGTCTATATATGCCACAATCGAGTTGGTATCCACTCCTTGCAAAGCACTATTGGCGGCATTATCTGCAATATTCCACAATGCCTGAGGACGAATCAGATAAGACTTATCTGAACGCTGCTCATATTGTACACCCATATTAATAGAGTGCACACCTGTCCCTTTCGGGTGCAAATCAAAAGAAAGGTTGGCTTGCACAGAGTACAAGTTTTGGCCTCCATATCGATATCTATTGTATACCTGATTGGCATTTTTGTATAAAGGAGAGCCTTCTTTTGTCAAACTTGGCCATATATCATCTGTAGAGTTGGTAGCTATACCATTCAATCTTGACAAATCAGTAGCCATCGTTATCTCTGCCGGATTACCATTATAGGCAGCTAGGCCTTTATTAAATGTACTTGCTTCATAGCCGTCAAAAACAGATGCATATCCATTATTAACAATATACAAGATGTCTCCGTTGTTGCCCTGAAAAGCAAATGCTCCCGGTGAGGACTTATCCGTAACTTCAAAGCTTGCTCTACGGTGGAAGAACAATTTTCCGGCGTGGCCATATTCAAAAAACCTATCTCCAAAATTCTTATCTTCTTCACCATAATCGCGTTGCTCATAAGAACCTAACAAAGTATAGGACATATTTTGAAACAAGCCAGGCTGGTCATCCTTGGTCGCACCACTCCAGTTGCCCAGTCGATGTCTAATTCTAAATATTCCACGAATTCTGGAATCCGTAAAAGTTGGATTGTTATGAGAGTTCATAAACTGCCATCCTAATGGAGTAAATTTATCTTTCCGGTCATTGTAAGTTCCCGTCAGGGTCATCTGAAAATTATCCGTTAACTTAGCATCTAGCTTAGCCGTAAGGGCAATGGTTTGCTCTTCTTCGTTCGGCTGATACTTTAATCTCCAAATATCTACACCATCATCACCTTCTGCCCCAATTCTGGTATAATTTTCACCTGTAGCCTGTCTGGACTGATTAAAAAGGCGCACTGGATTAGCTTCAGATTCTTTCGTAGCTTCATCACTAGCGATATAAATAGGTGTGATAGAAGGTCGATCATCTTTCTTCAGACGATACTGACCCGATATTCTAAAACCCAATAAGGTCTTTTTTCCTCCGCCTTCTGTATTCTTTCTTAGGATTGGACCTGCTAGGTTTAAATATCCCAAGTTGTACCCATAAGGGTCCAAAAACTGCGAAGTTTCCAATTCTAAGTTAGCTGAAAAGTCTCTTGATGGGCCTTTGGATATGACCGAGATAATACCACCACCGGTATCCCCGTACTTAGCTTCAATACCACCAGTCATCACTTCCAACTGTTCAATCTCTGTGGCTGGAGGTAAAGGTCCACGAATACGTACATCATCCAAATAAAACACCGTAGAATTAGAACGTCCACCTTTTACGTTAAGGTCGTTGTCACCATTGTCAATCATATTGACACCAGGCACCGTACCAATGATATCCGCAGTATTTTTAGAAGGCAGTTTTTCAATCTGTTCTTTTCCAAAGGTTTGGCCATCCTTACCGTCTTTTTCGATTAGGGGGGCTTCATACCGAGAAACTTTGACCACGACTTCGCCAATCTGAATGCTTTCTTCACCGAGTACCATATCTAACTTAGTAGCACCACCTGATTTTACGACAACCCCTTCTACAGCTCGAGTCTCATATCCAATCGTGGAGAATGTAACCAAATAAGTACCGGCATCTAACTGAACAGAATAATTACCATCCATATCAGTAGTCACCCCACTGATAGATCCTCCTTTTTCGTAAGACACGCTTGCGAAAGAAAGAGGAGCGCCTTTATCATCTTGTACGTGTCCACGCAATATTGTCTGCGCCGACAAGGCGAGACCAAAGGTCAAAAACACAAAGATGAGGAGTATAGATCTTGTCATATCGTCCTTTTTTATTTGATTACAAATGAGTACTTCAAAAATTTTGAAGCACAATGTTAATTAATTGTCAGCCACTTTTCAAACAATCGAATAAAAAACGTTAAAAAAACGTTAAAAAAAATCATCAAGCGACACTTTTAAGCCTTATTTAGTCGTTTTATCTGTCGCAGCAAAATTTGTGAAAGCTGAACTTTAGATTCTATTGTCCAACCAGCTACATGTGGCGTAACAATTACATTTGAAAACTGAAAGAGCTTTTTGTACAGCTTTTTTTCTTCCTTTGTATAGGTTGTTGGCTTTTCATTTTCAAAGACATCTAAGCAAGCGCCTCCTATTTTGCCATTCGATAGCCCCCCAACTAAAACCGATGTCGGTATCACCTGCCCTCTTGACGTATTGATCAGGATGACTCCATCTTTGCATAGTGCTAACTGGCTTTCGCCAAAATAACCTATGGTCTCATCCGTCAAAGGCAAGTGAAAACTAATGACATCGGCTTTTTGGGAAACGAATTCCAAATTTCTCACTTGCTGTACATAACGAAACTCCTTCGGCAAACGCTGCTTATACTTATCATAGACCAATATTTTTGCTTGAAACCCACGTAATTTACGTGCAAATTGTTGACCGGTATGACCAAAACCAATGATACCTATGGTCTTCCCTTTAAGCTCAAATCCCCGATTAGCTTCCCGGTTCCAAATCATCTTTTTGACTTCTAAGTTGCTCTGTATCAGATTATTAGACAATGCCAAGAGCATACCGAGCGCATGTTCTCCAACGGCATTACTATTTCCGGCAGGTGCCCTAAAGACCTTTATTTTCTTCTTTTTTGCGTAAGCTAAGTCGATAATTTCTAACCCCGACCCTAGGCGCCCAATAAAGGCCAGTCTCTTCGCAGCATCCAACATCGGTCGATCCATCAACACCTTACTATTGATGATGATGCCATCATAGTCTTTCACTTTTTTTCTGACAGTGGCTAGCGAAACTTTGGGCTCGTAATCAATCTCATAGCCCAATTTTTCCAATCCTTCTATCAACAAGGGATGGACATTGTCCGTTATATATACACGCTTTGTGATTTTCTTTGCCATCTTTTTTGGGGCAAAACTAACTAGTTTTTCGCGGTTACCCTTTCTCCCTTGCGGGAAAATGTTAATTTCGCTTTAAATAACCAATTAAATACCCTGATGAAATATCTTTTTTTGACAGTTATGATTCTAGCGTTTTGGAGTTGCCAATCAGATCCGAAGCCGAAGACCCATTCTACACCAGACCACTATTATTCGGCGTTGTACTTTCGGTACATTGCAGATGTTCATGAGTTCTTGCTAGAATTTGTACCCACAAAAGGGCCTACAGTTGACAATGCCAAGCCTTTCGCTTTTGAAGATGGCGTATTTTTTAATGGTGGCACCATGGAAGAAATTCAACCCAAATCTAACCTACCGCTAAAATACACCGTCCAAAGGCAAGATGAATTCCCACAAAATATTGAAATAAAAATCAAAGATATTCTTGAATATTCAACCCCAACACCCATTCTCAAACATTTTTCCGCAAGGAAAGAAGGCACCAACATCACCATCAACACGACGACACCTATTGCAAACAAAGATCAACTCATCATGGTATTTACCGGCAGCCAAGGAAAAAGTTATACAAAAACAATTCCCGGCCCCATAAAACTTCCATATACTTTCAATATCGAAGGCCAGGGCCTAACCGAGCCGATAAGTCTAGCACCAATGTATCAAAAAAGAAATACTTATCAACACAATGACATCACTGTCAACATCCTGCTAGAATATTATGCTACTGAAACCACCTTCGATTAAACCTTTTTGCACAAGCGACGTCTAAGCAGCAAATACACATTGAATGCCCATAGACCAAGCTACTGATTCTTTAATAGTAAAACTGACTCGAGACGAAGCTACAGTCAACCAAGGGTTTGAGCTATTGGTAGAAAGCTACAGTCAACGACTGTATTGGCATATTCGAAATATTCTCAAGAATCACGAAGACACGAATGACGTCGTACAAAATACCTTTATCAAAATTTATAAAGGCATTCACGGCTTTAAAGCACAATCTAGTCTATATACTTGGCTTTATCGGATTGCCACCAATGAAGCACTGACGCATCTCAAAAAAAAGCAGTCAACAGAGCCCATAGACTTGGCGATGCTTTCGCAAAAAAAAGAGGCTATTTATTTTGATGAAGCCCACGCAGTACACCAACTTAACCAAGCCATCGAAAAGTTGCCGACAAAGCAAAAAATGGTCTTTCATATGCGCTATTTTGACGAAATGCCATACCAAGAAATTGCCGACATAACGGATACTTCTATTGGCGCACTCAAAGCCAGCTATCATCATGCCATCAAAAAACTTGAAGCCCACTTAATCAACAATAATCACAACTAATATGGAAGACAAAAATATACAAAAAGAATTGCAAAAATTAGCCCCTTTACTAGACGCTACTAAAAAAGAATTTAGGCAAATTCCTAAAGACTATTTTGAAAATTTAAACAAAATCATACTTTCACAAACAACTAACAACCAGAAGGTTACAACCAAAAAATACTCTATAAGCTTAATATCAAAGATTGCTGCATCTTTAGCTATACTATTTGGAATAGGCTTAGGTCTAAGCTATTTTAGCCATCCAAAGCCCAGCTCATTGACCAGCTCAAACCAAGAAGAAGCGCTAGACTATATCGAAGAAAACTTGTCTGACTTTTCAGAAGAAGAAATCGAATCAATTCTTGATATGAACGACCTAGAAGGCTTTCTCTTAGACGATGAAGACTTATAGTACTGTACACAATTAATTATTTCACCAATTGCACCTTGCAAAAAAAATAAAAACATGAAAAAGGTACTCAGTTTTTTAATTTTACTCATTTTAGCCACATCTATGATGGCACAAACAAAAACCAACAAAAGAGCAAAGCTTGAAGCTAAAAAAGTTGAGTTTATCACAAAAAAACTTGACCTGTCCCCAGAAGAATCTGCAAAATTTTGGCCAATATACAATGCCTATGCAGCCGACAAGAAGGCGCTTCACAAAGGTAAGCCCAAGAAGAGTGACATCAAAAACATGTCTGATCAAGAGCTCGAAATCCTACTGGAAGGCATGATCCAAATCGATGAAAAAAAGGCCAAGTTGAAGAGGCAATATTTTCAAGATTTGAAGGGGATACTACCTATTAAAAAGGTTGTCCAGCTCCAATTCATTGAAAAGAGATTCAAGCGAAAAATGCTGCAACATGCTCGAAAAAAAGGCAAGATGAATAAAAATGTTAAACAGCGAAAAAAAGAAAAGAAGCTGCATTAAAGTATATTCTAAGCCTTCCTATTGGTGTTTATGCCAAAAAAAGACTTTAAATCCCCCATTGCACTTAATTGCGATGGGGGATTTTGAGTACATGTCCAAAAAAAACCTTTTTTTTGTCAAAAAAATTGAAGCTCAGTCAACCTATCGCCCATGTCTTTCTATTTTTGGTTGCGCTCATTTATGGCGCCAACTATACGATTGCCAAGGAAGTATTAGACAATGACTACATCTCTCCGGCCGCCTTTATCGTGCTCAGGCTCTCATTTGCCGTTGTTTTATTCTTTTTATTTGGCAGCCAAATACCCAATCAAAAGATTTCGAGAAAAGACTGGAAACGATTGATTATCAGCGGTTTATTTGGGGCTGCCGCTAATATGCTGTTATTTTTCTATGGCCTAAAGTACACGACCCCGATACATGCTGCACTCATCATGACCACGACACCTATCCTTGTATTGGTGTTGGCTCTATTTCTCCGTAAGGAGGTGGTGTCCGTAAAAAAAGGAATTGGGATTGGTCTTGGGATGACGGGTGCAATTCTTATCATTATTGGAGGAAAAAACGTCTCCTTTAACCAGGCGACCAACGGAGATTTAATGGTCTTTTTCAATGCCGTGAGCTATGGTATATATTTGATTGTTGTTAAAGACTTATTGCGAAAATACCACCCGATTACCGTACTCAAGTGGGTTTTTCTATTTGGTTTGATTTTCGTTCTTCCAATCGGGGCGCCCCAGCTTTCGCAAATTGAATGGTATACTTTTTCAACTAGTATTTGGCTAGCCACTGGTTATGTCCTGCTGTTTACTACTTTTTTCTCATACCTCCTTAATGTAAGTGCCCTACGCGTCATACCCGCTTCGACGGTTAGCTTTTATATCTATCTCCAACCGGTGCTGGCCTCTATTATTGCGATCAGCTTAGGAAAGGATCAATTCGACATCCGGGATCTTGTCCTTTTCTTGATGATATTTTTGGGGGTATATTTGGTAAGCCAAAAATAATTCCTTCGCGATTTTACCTAGTAAAAAATGAAATAAAGAGCCCAATAGGTTAAAAAAATGTCACATATCACCATTAATATGTAAAAAAACAATCAATTGTACAGACTATATATTCATAAAAAATACATACTGATAATAAAAATCTAGATTTAGCTGGTAATGAGGCGACTAAGCAGTATGAAAAAATAATATTTAAAAAAAGGTGATTACAACTACCTAGTTTAGTGCAAGTTATGTCAGCTTCAAAACAATTTAGATAAAAAAAAATGTATTATTTTTCAATAAAAAATTTACCAAGTCTGACATATTTTCCTGTATATTTACACCAAACTACACAAAAGAATGAAGCACCAAAATCGCCTAAACGAGCTACTTATTGAGTTTACGGTAATGTCACAAAACAAAAGCGTACCGAATCTTGAGAAAACGGACTATGAAGACCTGATAGATTTTTGTATTTTTGAGAAAAAATATGACTCTGGATTAGAAATTACGGAAGCGGCGATGACAATTTTTCCATACTCTCCGGAGTTTGTTGTAAAAAAGATCGAGCTGCTTTTGGCTGTTAATCAACCGAAGCAAGCACTCAGCATTTTAGAGCACATTGATCACCTTACGAAGTTGAGTCATAAGGCGCAAATTCTGAAGGCAGAAGCACTCAATGCATCCGGCAACCAAAAAGAAGCCTTGGACTTGCTGAATGAATTAGAAAAAGAATTGGATGGCGACTTCAGCATTTTCCAACTTCAAGCAGAGATCTTAGAAGGTCTGCAACAGTTTGATCGACTGTACCACGTTATCAAGAATCAAATCTTAGCGGCCCCCAAAGAAAAGCTAGACAACTTACTAGCGAAGCATTTCCTCTTTACAGAAATTACTGAAAACCACCTAGATGCTATTTCTTTTTATGTAAGAGTTACCGACGAGCACCCTTTTTCACATACAGCTTGGCTAAACCTAGGCCTTACTCACAAGGCCCTAGGCAATTTATATGAGGCCGTGGATGCCTTTGAGTTTAGCATCGCCATACATCCTAGCAAAACGGCTTATTTTGAGTGTGCTGCTTGCTTTGAAGAAGATGACAAGTATGACCGGGCAATCAATTACTACAACGAATACCTGACCCTATTCCAACACAAAGATCCTGATTGCTTAGTCAGACTAGGCAATTCATTTTTGCATCTTGGACAAATAAACATTGCTCAAAAATCGATCAAACAAGCGCTAAAAATTGATTCTCAGCTACCTGAGGGGCATTTTCTACTAGGCAAGTCCTTCTTAGACAAGAATGAGCCCCAAAAGGCTATAAAAGCCTTAGAATCGGCTATTGACATTGATCCGTTTAATGAGGACTACCCCATTCTTTTGGCGGAAGCCCATCAGCTGCTAGGTCAATTAGACGAGGCAGAGCAATACTTCCAACTTGCTGTTGATGTGGCTCCGGATTTATTCCAAACTTGGATTCCCTATATTGGGTTTCTTATTGAGACTGAACGCACAGAAAGCTTAGAAAATGCATTAGAAGAAGTTGCGACTTTCTTTAATGAAGAACAAGTCTTGTATCTAAAGGTTGCCAGCCTTTTTGCTGCCGACAAGAGGAAAGAAGCTATTTATTGGTTGGCAGAAGCTTTATCACTTAACTTTGAAGAACATACCGTGCTTTTTAGCTTGCTACCAGAATTGCTTAATGATGCGGATATAGCTGATGTAATTCAGCAATATCAAAGCTAAAAATGCTGCCAGCCTTGTGCTTTAAGTGGATGGACATTGCCGCCTTTGGTGTGTAGCTTTAAGCCGTCATTTTCATCGGTAATCTCTCCGGCGATAAATAGATTGGGCAAGACTTTTACCTTGTCCAAATCCTTTGGGTCAACCGTAAAAAGTAGCTCGTAGTCTTCGCCTCCATGCAAGGCAATGGTAATTGGATCAAGCTTAAACTCATCAATAGCTTTCAACTGTGTATCCATATGAATCGGTACGCCTGACTCTTCGATATACGCTCCCACCTTTGATGCTTTGCAAATGTGAAATAAATCAGATGCCAAACCATCGCTAATATCAATCATCGATGTAGGGAGCAGGTTGGCTTGCGCAAAAAGAGCAATCGCATCTTTTTGAGCTTCTGGCTTCAAAAATCGACCTATGAATGCTTCATTGTCCACCAGTTCTGGTTGTACCCCCGGGCTTTCTTGGAAAATTTGTTTTTCTCTTTCTAGGATTTGCAACCCTAAGTAGGCATTGCCTAAGTACCCTGTAATACAAATCAAGTCTCCGGGTTTCGCTGTATTTCGATAGACGATCTTATCTTTTGGAGCCACGCCAAGCGCCGTAATACTAATCACCATACCTTGCCGAGATGATGATGTATCTCCACCCACCAAGTCCACGCCATAATAATCACAGGCCAACCGCACACCATCGTAGAAAGCTTCGAGAGCTTCGACAGAAAAACGATTAGAAATACCTAGCGACACTGTTATTTGCTTGGGCTGGGCGTTCATCGCATAAATATCAGAGACATTAACGACAACTGCTTTATAGCCCAGGTGCTTCATCGGTACATACATCAAATCAAAATGGATTCCTTCTAAGAGCAAATCAGTAGAAACTACTGTTTCTAAATCCCCATAGTGCATCACAGCCCCATCGTCTCCAATTCCTTTGATGGTAGAGGGGTTTTTAATTTCAAACTGCTTAGTGAGATGGTCTATAAGTCCAAACTCTCCAAACTCACTTATTTCTGTTCTTTTTTCCTGCTGATTCTCCATTTTATTATTTTTTGCGAAAGCAAAAGTACGACATAAATAGTTGTCCGAGATTAAGGGGACAAAAAAAAAGCAGCTTCCCTAGCGGAAAGCTGCTTTTTAGCATTAGAAGTGATAACAAATCACTCAAGTTGGAATTTGACTGGAAGGATATACTGTACACGTACAGCTTGTCCTTGCTGCCTTCCTGGCGTCCATTTTTTGCCTTTCTTGTTCATCAAGTTGATGACACGAACGGCTTCGTCTCCGCATCCGCCACCAATATCTCTCAACACTTTGGCATGACTAATAGAGCCGTCTTTATCCACAATAAACTGAATAATTGCGCGCCCTTCTAGGCCTGTTTCTCGTGCTATCTGTGGGTATTCGATGTATTTGTAGATGAATTTTAACAATGCCTTTTCAGAACATTTGTCCAGCTTACCTTTACCGGCCGCTTCGTTACACCCAGGAAAACGGGGCATTTCTTCTACCGCTTTAAAAATTTCGTCCACTTTTTTCTTTGGTGGTGGTGGCGGTGGTGGCGGTGGTGGTGGCGGTGCCTTTTTCTTGACTGGTGCCGGAGGTGGAGGAGGTGTTTTATCGTCCAAATCCGGTGTTTGGTCTTCAAACTTTGGCTCTTCCGCATCATCCATCAACTCTTCCGGTACTTCCTCAATAACTGGAGGTGGCGGCGGAGGTGGCGGCGGTGGAGGTTTTGTTGTCCGAGGAGGCTCGACCATGATGTCTTCTTCAATATCTAAGCTATACTCCGGGACAAAGACTTCTTCTTCGTATTGAGTTACGTTAAATACAATCAGAGACAAAGCCAAAGCGGCAATAATCCCGACACCAAAATAAGTGCCTGATGATTTGAAAGCATCCAACTGCGGATACTTGTTGCGCCCATCTAAGGGTGAATGTTTAGGGGCAGCCAAAAACTCTTCTCTGAGTTGCTCTGAGTCCTTTGATTTTAAGCCATGCCTGACGATATAAATCAAGGCAGCAATCGCAGCGACTAAGAGCAAGAAAAGACCTAAAGCTACTGGCCCACTTAGTTCAAAAGTCATATTCAAATTTTTTATAGTTTCAAAAGTAGCTTAAATATTCCAATTGACAAAATACTTCCCGAAATATTTGCGAATTCATCGTAAATATCAAAGGTTCTGCCTTTGAAAAAGCCATACTGCATCAGTTCCATTAAAAAACCCCAACCCGAAGCGATCGAAAAAGCAACGACGACTACCGGCACCCAAGGTAATTTTTGCTTTCCAAGGTACAACCAATACCCATAGAGTATCAAGGCTGTAAAAATGGCGTAAGCAACCATGTGTGCTAGCTTATCAACTTCAAACAAACTCGAAGTCGGTAACTGAATACCTGGAGTTGCTGAAAGATAAACTAAAATAATAGCCCAACCAATCGCTGGGAAAAAGCTTTTAAAAGAACGACTTACACTCATATAGATGTTTGATAGTTATATTTTGGCGTGTGGGGTGTTCTTTTTTTTCAATTTATCCGATTAGTGCTTCGTAAGCCTTCGCATCCATTAAGCTCTTCAAATCAGATTTATTGGTTATTTTGACCTTAACAATCCACCCTTTTCCGTAAGGGTCTTCATTAATCATGGTTGGATTATCTCCGTCATTTTCGTCTAATACTGGATTCATTTCTAATACTTCTCCAGAAATTGGCATAAACAAGTCTGAAGTTGTTTTTACCGCTTCAACGGTACCAAACACATCGTTTTGCGCAAGCTTGTCGCCGATAGTGTCAACTTCTACATAAACTAGCTCACCCAACTCTCCCTGTGCATATGCGGTAATTCCTATAGTGGCGATATCACCATCTATTTTTACCCATTCATGGTCTTTACTGTATTTCAAATCAGCAGGTACACTCATTTTTTTATCAATTAAAAAGTTAAAAAAGGCACCAAGACGAGTCTTGGTACCATATTTTTTGAAGGGTTAAAGGATGTTTTCTTTAACCCAATCTGTTGTTAATGATTTTGGCCGTTCAAGCGGCATTCCAAGGGCCCGCGACCAAGTTCCGGCTGCTAAGACACCCAAAGCTCTGGATACTCCAAATAAAACGGTATAGTACGAATACTCCGTCAATCCATAATGCACTAAGATGGCTCCAGAATGCGCATCTACGTTAGGCCAAGGATTTTTGACCTTGCCAAGTCCTTTCAATACTTCCGGAACAACTTCAAAGAGCAACCCTACAATATTGACAATATTATCATCCTTAATATATGCTTTCGAAAATTTTTCCTGCGCCACAAACCTAGGGTCAGGACGTCTAAGTACCGCATGACCATAACCAGGAATGACTCGCCCTGATTCGATAGTCTTCACGACAAAGGTCTTAATTTGATCTTTTGTAGGTGTGTCTGTTCCAAGATAACCAACCATATTGAATATCCATTCGATAACTTCCTGGTTGGCACGTCCATGTAGTGGACCAGCCAATGCATTCATACCGGATGCCAACGCCAAATATGGGTTACTCAAAGTTGAACCAACCAAATGCACCGTGTGTGCAGAAGCATTACCTCCTTCGTGATCGGCGTGAATGGTTAAGTACATCCTCATCAAGTCCTGAAAATCCGCACTCTCAAAACCCAGCATATGGGCAAAATTGGAAGCCCAATCTAAACGCTTATCAGGATCAATGTGTCGATTATTCTTAAATAACTTGCGGTAAATAAAAGCAGCTAAGTAAGGCAAACGAGCAATTAGCGTCATGGAATCTTCATAATAAGCATCCCAATACTCCGTTTTACGCATTCCTTCAGCATACCGCTTAGTAAATACGCTGTCTTCAGCCATGGACGTAATACCCATACTAAACAAAGTCATCGGATGCGTTGTGTTGGGCATAGCTTGCAAGACTTTTCGGGTCTGTGGAGGCAACTCACCTCTATTATGCCATTCATTAGTCAGCCAGTCAACATTGGTTGCATTAGGAATTTGCCCGGTGAGCATCAACCAAAACAAACCTTCAGGCAATGGCTCCTTACCCTTTCCGGTAGGTAGCTTTTCTTGAAGTTGGGGGATGGTATACCCACGAAAGCGGATACCTTCTACAGGGTCAAGATTGGACGTTTCCCAAATCATACTCTTAATGCCACGCATTCCTCCATACGCTTGAGAAAGTTTTACTTCATCAATCTTCTTATCCCCATTTTCTTTGAGAATTTTTCGGACTTCTTTAAAGCGCTTTAAAGCGACTTCTTTAAATGTTTCTTTTAGTGGATCCATTGATTAAATTGGTTAAGGTTAAGAAAAGCTGTCCGATTCTCTAATCTTTAGTTGAAGAAAAATACTTGGTAGTACTTTTCGTCGGCTGCTCTAGGCGCAAGGCCTTCGGCCTTATATTGGTTTACATAATCAGCCTTTTGCTTCCGTGCATCAAATTGAAGCTGTCTAAACGCTTCTTTTTGCTGCTCCCCTGACAATAGCATACGTACGGAGTGCATTGTGCCCACATAAAGAGCCTTTAGCTTTTGAGCATATTTCTTAGGGTTAGACTTTTGAAACTGCTGAATCTCTTGGTAATTATCATACTTCCGAGTAATAATTTTTGTGACTTTGGCGACTTGTCGGTCATTTAGTCCCAATTTTTGGGTCAAGAAATTAATTTCCTTAACTTTGCCCTCGTTGCTTTGCGCAAAAGAGACATTAGTTAGGAAGATGCTAAGCAATAAAATTAGTGTGATTCTCATTATTCAAAAATTTGGTGAGTTGCATTGAAGAAATAGTCACTTCAATAGTAATATAAAGCCAAAGATAGGCATTGAGTTCATAATTTTCCTAAAAATCTACCATGATTATTATTAACGACAAAATAATAAGTGATGACATTATTCATCAAAAATTCGTCTGCGACCTGGATTCTTGCAAGGGGGCTTGCTGTGTAGAAGGAGATTACGGAGCACCGTTGGAGCTTAGTGAGCTCAAAATTCTTGATGCCATCTACCCAAAAGTCAAGCCTTTTTTAACAAAAAAAGGGATACAAGCCATTGATAATCAAGGTACTTACGTAAAAATCAAAGAAACTAATACCTATGCCACAACACTCATCGACAACCAGCCTTGTGCGTACTACTACCAAAAAGATGGCATCAGCTATTGTGGCATTGAAAAAGCATGGCTAGAAGGTATTGTTGAATTTCGAAAGCCAATTTCTTGTCAGCTCTACCCTATTCGAGTGGAGAAAGCACCCAATAATATGGAATTTTTAAACTATGACCGGTGGAGTATCTGCTCTTCTGCTTGCGCAAAAGGCAAGTTAGACGGTGTACGTGTCTATGAATTTCTCAAAGCTCCGCTTATCCGAAAATATGGCCATGATTTTTATGAGGAATTGGAAGCCGCAGCAGAGCACTGCATAAATTCCAATAAGTAACCTGTTGTTGGTCACGCCATCATTTACTTCGTGATTAGATGACAAATACTGGGCTTTGCAGACTTTCTCGGGTATTTTACTTATTGGTGATGAAGCCAAGATGCCATAGGCTAGTTTCTTGTCAACTTATTGGAAACGAGCAATAAATACTATGCTTTTGGGCTGCCAAAAAATCTACTCGCCTGTATTCGATTAAGGATTTGAGATTCAGTTTTCTGAATCCAAAGGTTTGGTCGAATACAAGTTACTAATAAGAAAAAGATTGTTGAAGATTATTACTTATCCATTCCATGTATGGAGATGAAGGCGCTATGATATTAGAATTGGCTGAAATATCCAATATAGAGTCATTCTGACGAAAAACTTCTTTCAAATCAAAAGTAACACCAAGCTCATTGTTGGAGTCCGAAATAGAAAACACCTTACTAAGAATCACTTCACGGTACATTTGATCTTGAAGTGTTTGAATGGCAAATTTAGTTGTTGAGCCGTCCTGATGATAAAGTCCTTGGATATTTCCAAAGATATAGCTTCCAAATTCAGATGAATAACGGTTGGCATTTCCCAAGGGACTTTCTTGCGCAAAATCACTAGGCTGTAGGTTATTCTCTTCTTGTCGCACCCCTAGCGAAAACTTAATTCCCTTATAATCACCAAGCGGGATGGAATGAAACACCTTCGCCCAACCAATATTGGCGCTAGCCTGATCATACTGTAAGGATTGGATATCAATATAATTAATGTCATCCAACATCACTTCGTCTTGACCATTGGCCGCAATCAACGATATATCGGACAAAAATAAAGATAGGTTTTCAAACTGTATCGCCCCGCCACTTGGGTAATCATACACTTTGTTATTTTGGAAAGGCTCATCTCCAAAGACAGTTTTGAGCGAAAGCTCTACCGTGCCAGAAGGGCCGACAGGAATATCTTCCCTGCAAGAAGTGCAAGAAAGAAACGTTGTCAACAACAGAAGAAAAATTAGTGGCCTTCTCATTTAATCTAGTTTTCCAGTATTTATAGGTAAACAGTAGCGATTATTGTACCAAACTAAAGGCCGACAGGCTATTTATTCGCAATTTCTGCAAAACATCCAATTTATCTGCTCTCCAATCAATCGTATTAAACCATTGCTTCATATCAACAGCGATATTCAATTCAAAATCTACGCCTTGTGGCAAATCATACCCACCAACAAAGGACAACAACTCGTCTCCGCCTGCTCCTAATACTTGAAAAGTATCTACAGTATAATTGGCTTCTGTCGTATCCGTCACCACAATCCACTGTTGCTGGATGTAAGATGAAGGCCCTGCCCAAAGGGAATCCGGCTTAAAGCCTAAAGAATTATTTCCCGAAAGGGAATCCGGTATCACTGTATTTTGGATAGCATCTATTCCGACAGTCCATTTTACTTGATTGTATTTTGCAGGATGCTTGATGGTCGCAAAATCATACTTCGTCTTGTTTTGTTTAACCACAAATACATTGTCAGAGACCTGCACTTCGCTAGGCGTTACGCCATACACCCACATTGACGTAGAATCACGCAAATCATACCAAGTATTGTTGTCGTCTTCCACTTCTAAATGAGATAAATAATAGGCAAAACCCAAGACACGATATACATGCCCCGCAATATCCTGATAGTACTTTTGTGTTGAGAATGACGCTTCATCGACCTTATAAGTCATCTTTAGCACAACGGATGGGTACTCACAACAGCAATCCTTATCTGCCGCCACATCAAAATTAGTTGCCACCGTATCCAAACACCCCTCCTTCTTATCGTAGCAACCTGGAAAAGACAGAAACCCAAAAAGAATAAACAACCATATAACTTGTCTCATTTTATCCTATTTCAGATTATTTTTGGCTTTATACTCGGCCTGATATTTTTTGGCTTCCGCCTTAATCATCTGCTTCACTTGCGTTGAAAAATCCTTGTTGAGCATCCAATTTAGATAATTGCGGTCGTGGTACAAGGTCTTACCTACCAACTTACCAATATTAACGCCAAAGTTAAAAATGAGATTGCCATCCTTGTCGTATTTCAATCGCTGAGTCGCATCGGCAGTGGTCGCATCATTGGTAAATTCGTGAAGTGCGGCGATGCTTCTTTTGATCGGATTGGGATGTCGCTCACCATCTTTATCGATCCACTCTTTGCCATCGTACATATCCAGCTGCCCCTTAAACACATCAATAGTTGCCTGTACATCTGCTAAAGCATCGTGCGCATTTTCGATTTCTTTACCTTGATAAAAGCGTAGGGCAGCCCGCAATGTCCTTGGCTCCATCTTATAAAAAATACGCTGCATATCCAATAAGCGCCTTTTAGACACATCAAATTCAAAACCCACTCTCGCAAATTCTTCCATCAACATTGGGACATCAAACCGATTAGAATTATAACCACCCAAGTCGGCATCTCCGATAAAGTCATACAACTCTTGCGCCACTTGGGCAAAGTTGGGTTTATTTCTCAATTGCTCTGGCCCAATCCCATGCACCGCAAAAGCATCCGGAGAAATAGGCACCCCCGGATTAATCAACATTTCTAACTCAATGGGTTCTGGTTGACCTTTTTTGTATTTGATTAAAGCAATCTGCAAAATACGGTCTCGAATAATATTCAATCCCGTGGCTTCGATGTCAAAAAACACAAGGTCACGGTCTAAGTCTAATCCAATCATAATGGTTTTCTTTTAGTTGAATTCTCTTGCTCTGGATGGCGATGAAAACTCTGTTTTAATACTCCCGTCAGGAAGACCTATTTTAAGAATAATCTCCACACTATCCAAAGATTGTTGGAGTTTTTTTGATTTTTTGTACCCCATTGTCATCATGGCTGTTGCCAACGCATCTGCTCGCATACATTTGTCCGCAAGGACCGAACCGGAGAGTAGAGCGCTCCTTTCGGAATAGCCCGTTTGGGGGTTAATGGTGTGGCTATATTTTTGTCCTTTTACTTCCCGATAATTGCGATAATTTCCGGAAGTAGCCATTGATTGGTTTTTGAGTTTGATGATGGTATTATAGGCATTGATGCTAGCAGCTTCTTTTGGGATTGAAATACCCACTGTCCACCATTGTCCATTAGGCTTGCGCCCTAAAGCACGATTTTCTCCGCCAATCTCCACAAAATAACTCTTAACACCCTGGCTATCAAACCATTCCGCCACCAAATCGACTCCATACCCTTTGGCTAAGGCACTAAAATCCAACTGCACATTGGGGTGCAAACGAAACAATGAATCCTCATGAAAAGCCAACTTATCAAATCCCACCAATTGGCGCAAAGAATCCACAACAAGGGAATCAACATCTTTCACTGCCTTGTGGCCGGTATATCCAAACCCCCAATAATTCACCAATGGCATGACCGTTGGGTCGAAGTAGCCGTCCGTCAGTTGATATATTTTTTTTGCTTCCGCAAATACTGCCCAAAAATAAAAATTATTCTGAGAGACAATAACAGTATCGGCCCGACTGGTATTAAATATAGAGATCGTCGATGTGGGAATATATGTAGATACTTCGGCATTTAGCGCAAGCATGAGTGAGTCCACTGATTTTTTGGCGAAAGCCGGATCAAGCGCTCCAAAATAACTGATGTGATAATCAGTTCCCATTGTATGCCCGGAAATATTTAGTTTAGCTTCCGGCGACTTTCGACAGGAAATCACCACTAGCAACAACAGTAAAAAGGGGATCAACTTATTCATCTTCATCCATTAATCCATCTTCGATAGCTTCTTCGATAGCACCATGCAATTGTACAGGGTCTGTTTTTTCGCGCACGCGCATATTTAATACTTCAACTACTAAAGAAAAAGCTATTGCAAAATATAAATAACCTTTGGGCACGGCGCCGACTTCATTGCCTAATATCACCAAATCACCTAGATGAGCCCCTTCAACAACCAGCATAAATCCAATCAAAATCAAAAAAGACAACCCCAACATCTGCACCGTCGGGTGTTTATTGACAAAGCGGCCTACCGGCCCGGAAAAGGCCATCATAATCAACATCGACAAAACCACTGCTATCATCATAATTCCAATATCCTTAGTCAACCCAATGGCCGTAAGAATAGAATCAAAGGAAAACACGATATTGATTAAGGTTATTTGGACAACAGTGGCGACTAATGAATTTTTGATGATTTTTCCGGTAGCATCGCGCAAATCCGGCTCATCGTCATCAATCTCTAGTTTGTGATGAATCTCAGTCGTGCTTTTGTACAGTAAAAATAGCCCCCCGGCAATCAGAATCAAGCTTTGCCCAGACAAGCCACCATGCAACCACTCCTTGTTAAAGGTAATCAATGGCTTTTGCATAGCAATCAAATGTGCAATTCCAAAAAGCAATACAATCCGCAAAATCATCGCTAAAAACAACCCAATATTTCGTGCTTTAGCCTGATCTTCTTCGGCAACTTTATTCGCTGCAATGGAGATAAAAATAATATTATCAACGCCAAGGACAATCTCCAAGAAGGTCAATGTCAATAGAGACATCCAGACTTCAGGCCTTGACAAATCACTGATTACAAACAATGGCAGCATAGTTGTTTTTATTAGGTGGACACAAAAATACAAAAAGCGGAGAAAACTATCGTCTTCTCCGCTTTTCTCTTTTTTGAGACTAGTGATTAATTTTTCTCAATCTTAAATGTCGTAAAGGCATCTCCGACGGTTACTTGTAAGAAATACAAGCCAACAGGCGCATTAGCCAAAGAAATCGTTTGAGTAGCATTTGGTGTGCTATTATGATAAATCGTTTGACCCATCACATTCACCAATCGAAGCTCATCCACTGCCAATTCCATTTTTACAACAATATCATTAGTTGTCGGATTTGGAGAAACAGAAATCTTCTCTTGTAGAGCAGGCGTATTCGTAGCACTAATAAGATCAAAATCAGCCACGTAGCGTGGAAAAATCTGATAACCGCTTGTATAGGGCGAACTACCATCGTACTGACTACCAATACCGACCAAATGGAAGCCGTTCACTAAGTTAGCTGGAAAAGCAGCATCACCATAAGCATTCACATCGTTATCGATACGCATATTAAGAGTATCTGGGCCACCATTGGTGATAGCCACATTAAATCCACTCCCGGAGCCAGTCCAGTCGGCCGGATCTACTAAGTGCATATTCTCCAACTTGATTAGCTTTGATTCCGTATTTTCACCTAGGCTGGTTACAACCATAGGAGCCACTAAAGCATTAGAAGATGAATTCTTGGTAATGGCTACCGGATAAAACTGAGTCAAGCCCTTGTACTGCCCAACTTCACCTTGCATAGTAATCTCGTCACCTTCGACAACTGTATAACCATAATCGTCACTACCGCTATAAATAGCAATACCATCGCCATTTGCATCAATTACTGTAAACTGGATGCCATTGCCACCCCGCAAATCTACACCATAAACAACACCTGTCAATGTACAAGCTACACCAATAGAATCAGCCACTCCATCAGCATTCTCCGTGATTACCGTTCCGATTGGATAGGTCGGAGAACAACTAATGGTCACATTAACCGTAGCCACCTTTGTCTCGTCACCAGATACAACTGTATACTCAAATACATCTACGACACCACACACACCAGCAGGTGGCGTGTAGTCTATTTTATTATCCGCATTGACTGTGGCAGTACCACCTTGAGAAGGTGTCCCTACAGTTACGGAAGTAATTGCATTAGGGATAACATCATTCGCCAGCACATCAAATACCGCCGGCGCATCCTTAAGTGTGCTCACGTTATCATCTACCAAAGTCATACTAGTGGGGCATCCAGATGCCGCGCCAGGATTAGCCAAGACTTGTTTGCCATTTACGATTAAGCCGGATACTTCTGTTGACGCAGCCATCCAGTTTGTACCTAAATTATTGTCAGAAGAATAGTCACAAAGCACTAAAGAAGCGCCACCACCATCTGTCAACTCAGACCAGTCATCCAAATAAGAAACCGTATCAATGACAGCTCCACTTGCATCCGTTAGCTCAATACGCTCTCCGGTGTTATTCAAGCCTCCATCTGTCCATTGTAAAGGCATAAAGCCAAAAGTATTGAAGAAAGCCGTATCATCTTTGGCAACGATCAAATACTCACCCGCAGCCATCACTTCCGTAGGAAACGTAAATTCCACCCCATCAGAAAATTTCCAACCATTCAGGTTTTGTTCGACATCAGTTGCATTATACAATTCAATAAACTCAGTAGTGTCCTGTCCACTTTCAGGTGGATTGTACATAATCTCCGTGATAACAATATTCTGCGCCATCAAAGCCGTAGAAAAGAAAGCCAAAAAGGCCATCAAAAATAGTTGTTGGGTAAGTCTTTTTTTCATTGTGAAATTTTTAATTTTGAAACAAACGTTTGCACAGCCTATATTCTCCTTGCGGAAAAAAAATCTACATTATCAAATATTAGACTGTATACAAATATATAGGTTAAACAACAAAAAGGCACGATTTACATGATGTATTATCCATATTCTTTTATCTTTACATATCGTACAGCCAAGACGCTGCTTAGCACATACTTGATTTTAGTATCCTAGCAGGCCCTTTTATTACTTTCAATCAACTATCATGAAAAAAGCCTTCATCCTTTTTGCCATTATTACTTTTACTGCTTGCGCAAACAACCCAAAGCAGCCCCAAGAAGCAAACAACCCTGCTCCTAACCTACAACTCAACCCCAATGGTGATAGTGAACTAGCCATTCTAATGAGAGACATGGAGACTCATTGGAAACAGGTAAAGACCCAGATTGGTAAAAAAGAGACCATTGGCGAAAGACCTAATTTTGCAAGCTTGCTAACGGCTACCCCTACAGATGAAAGCATGAAGCCCCCTAGCTTTGACGGCTTTGCCAAAATCTATCTAAACGAAGTCAAGGCCCTTTACGACACCAAAGTTACCGATAAAACTCAAGCCTACAACGACATCGTCAACGCTTGCATTACCTGCCATGACAATAGCTGCAATGGACCCATTCCAAGAATAAAAAAGCTATTGGCTCACTAAAACACTTCAATCAATAAAAATCATTTCTTTTCGGGCATAGCTAACTAATGTTTTTTGTTTCGAAAGGATTTCATAGCCAACCAATCCATCTACTTGGATTTGATAACCTTCATTCAAATGTGATAAGTCCGTGAATAAAGTAATGGTCTTTTTAAATTTTTTGTCGCCAATATGTAGTTTCTTGACAATTGCTTTTGTTGCTTCTTTTAAAGGCCCAACACCAACAATTGTATCCACTGATATCTTACGCAAACAGGGTTTAGCAGCGTCAAAATAATTGCTATCCAATATATTCGTTTCTGCACCTGAATCAATAGCCATGGTATACTTTTTTTTGCCAATTTTTATTTGAATGAGCGGTAGATGTTTTTGCAGATCAAAAGGGACAATAGTCAAAGTGTTTTTTGTCCATTGTTGTTTCTTAAATGTCTCGAAATAGTTGGGCTTAATGAGTGTTAATCTTTTTTTTCCATAATCATAAAGAATGTCGTAATTCTTAATCATTTCATAACCAATTAGGCCATATATTTCCGTTTCTAACTCTACTTCCAAGCGGGATAAATCGGTTACGATTACCTTTTGGTCATTGATTTTTAGTCCAAAAAAATCTAAACTCTCAACAGTTACAAAGTCCACATCACTAATGGCACCGTTAATCCCTTTGCTGCTGTTAATCTTTAGCGTTTGGATAGTATCTTCTCGGTGGTAATATTCAGCATTCAGAATGACATCTGGCGCACCGGTATCCAATAGAAAATTTCTACTTTGGCCGTTGACAACGACTTCAACTAGGATCAAATTTCCGACCTGCCGAAAAGGAATGGAAATAATATTTTTGGAGGGTACTTGAACCTTAGTTTTTTCTTTTTTGAGTACTTTTAGCTGTAATAGCTCCAAAACCTTCAACTTATTGTCTGGATTGAAGATAAAGGTGATATCCCTTTTGCCTCTGTTTTTGTATATTACTTGGTAGATTAATTTTAGTTGATTATGGCCTTTTTGAGCATCTATCTCTTTGTAGGAAACAACTTCATCATTCAACTGGCTGATGAGTTGCGTTAAAACCATAGTAGCCATCTCTGTAGAAACCCCTTTCAGCTCAAAATCATCTGCAAGGTGGGGTTTTAGCTTTTCAATAGATTGGTCATTAATGGCTTCTGTGGTCAATGTAACCAGGTTACGACATTCCTGAATATCTTGTGCAGAAATTAGTTGGCTGACCAAGAGAAGGAAAAATACAATGATGTTGTTTTTCATGATTCAATTTTTGTGACTAAAAACCTGAGTTCGACCAAACCTTTGGATTCAGAAAACAAAGTAAAATTTACCTAGGAGTTGACAATTACCTTTGTTTTTCTTCCAGATTTCCAAAAATTGTCCATTTTCTGCTTTAATTTTCTTCGCCATAGCCCGCTATGCCTTCAAAAAATCAAATTGAAAATGAAAAACTTTAGAAAACTGAATCTCAAATCCTTAATCGAACTCAGGTTAAAAAGATAATGATTGATCCGGTGTCACTCTGTGTGGCTAAACTAGACGCATAAGAGCCACTAATAACATGCATTCGTGCATTCCGTGGCTTTTTCTATGTGTAGTGTGGCTTCATTCGTGCATTCGTGGCTTTTCCTATGTGTAGAGTAGCTTCCATTCGTGCATTCCTGGCTTTTCCTATGTGTAGTGTGGCTTCCATTCGTGCACCATCACACTGCTGTACCAGACAAAGGAAAGTTAAGTTAAACTATTTACCCAGCTGCACCAAAATTTGATTCCACAATCGTTCCCAAGGCACGACTTCTAAAGCCATACCCCGCCCACGATAATACATAGGTTGGTCTAATAGTTTTTGGTAGTATTTATCAGCTAGGCTAATCTGATCGACATCAAAATTGGCCTTACTTAATTGTTGTAATAGCTTGATAAAGTTAAAGACACGTAGCGTGTCATTAGTTCGTAATCGAGAAGCAAAAACATGCAGCTGTTCAATGTGATCCGTTGCTTGTTCAAACTTTTTCAACTCAATCAAAAACAACACTTGAATGATGATACTTTGGATAGAAAAGATTCTAAATTTTAGTGGAAACAATACCGGCTCATCCAAGAATTTATTGAGTTTAAACTTGCTCTTTGAAGTTGTTTTGAGCATCATGGTATCCCCTGCCTTGTTTATTTTGTGGTAATAATGTAGATAGAGCTCAAAGATGTACCATTTATTTTTGTTAAGTGCATCAAGTTTTTTGTACGCTTTGTGCCCCACTGTTTTTTGGAAGATACCAAAAGCTTGATTGATATTGTCCGCATGCATAGACAGCAAGAAATAGTGTTCCATTATCACAAACCAAGCAGAAGAGCCCACCTGAATGTTCTTTAAAGATCTTTCGACCAACTTGCGGCCGGCATCAAAATCATTTAGGTGGAAGTAGGCGCTCAGTTTTTTGATATATACCGTCTCCAAGTTATCAGCTTGATAATAAATCGGATACTCTTCAACATAGGCTTCTAGTTTTTCGCAAGTACTGATTACGGACTCAAAATCTCTCACCATATGGTGCCTAAACACCCAAACCAAGTATCGATTGTAGACTAAAACCGGCGAATCAAACATATCGGACAAGCTTTCTAAAGCCGAGCAGTAGGTGCCTATTTTTTCTTCGAGCAGCATTATTTTGTCGTAAGACTTAGAAAAGTGCATGGTAACCCGCTGAAAAAACTCTTCAGACCGAATTTCGGCATTTAGGACGTCTTGATACTGCTTACCGTACTGGTCATAGAGCTCAAAATCTTTCTCATTTCCTATTTCTGCGGAGTACTTTCGTAAAATACGTGCGCAATTAACAATAATATCTGCAAATTTATATTTAAGCCCTCTTTTCAAGATTTGTCGAGCTAGCAAGGCAGCCGTATCATCAGCATGATTGGCAATCAGGATCTTGACCAATGTCCAATCCTTATTACATGTAAAATACGCTCGATCATAGCTTGATGCGGCTGGACGGTTGACATCTAAGAAGAACAGGGTATCTAAGAGCCGCTTCCTAAATCGCGACTTTAGCTGCCTGTATCTATCGTCCGTTGGAGACGTATCATATAGGAAAGAAGCTGCACTTTGGTCAGTTAAAAACTTGCCGGACTGCAAAGCTTCATAAAATTCGTTAAATTTGCTTTTTTTTCGCTTAAGCGTTTGTTCATCAAAGATTTCGATCTTACTCACACGCTTCTTCGTAACAATCTTTGATATTTCTAGTAGACTTTTCATGGAACAAAGATAATGACTTATTAAAACTGATGTCACAAATTTTGCTCTTTTTTTATTTTTTTTGCAAAAAACCAACATCTAAACACAACACATGACTTATGTTTGAACAGACTAAAATTGCCGGTCTTATCATCTTCACACCACGTATATTTGGTGATGACCGTGGGTATTTTTTTGAAGCCTACAACCGACAGCTTTTTCAAGAAGCCGGCATTGATAATGATTTTGTACAAGATAATCAATCACGCTCTACCTATGGTGTACTTCGAGGGTTGCATTATCAGCTCCCACCATTTAATCAGGCCAAGCTCGTCCGAGTCACAGAAGGGAAAGTCCTTGATGTAGCGGTAGACTTGCGTGAAGGCTCTCCTACTTATGGGCAGCACGAGACGGTTATCCTTTCGGCGGAGAACCAAAAACAGTTCATGATCCCTAGAGGCTTTGCTCATGGTTTTTTGGTACTAAGTGAAACAGCTATCTTTCAATACAAGTGTGATAATTTTTACTCATATGACCATGATGCCGGGATTCGTTTTGACGACTCCACCTTAGACATAGATTGGGGTATAGACGCCAAAGACATCCAAGTATCTGAAAAGGATACCAACCTTCCCATTTTTGGGCAACACAAAAAAATCGTATCACAACATACAAAATGAAAAAAATGAAAAAAATTCTTGTCACAGGAGGCAATGGCCAAGTGGGAATGGAGCTTCAAAATCTTCAAAAAGATTATCCCGACTTTTCTTTTCAATTTACGGACTACCAAGATTTAGATATTACCAATTTGGATGCAGTCCATCTATTTTTTGCGGACTATCAACCCGAGTATGTATTTAATTGTGCTGCTTTTACAGCCGTTGACAAAGCAGAAGAAGTTGTTGATAAAGCCTTACAAGTCAACACTTTAGGTGCTGAAAATTTGGCGAAAGCCGCAAAAAAACACCAGAGCAAGCTTTTTCATATTTCAACAGACTACGTGTATGATTCCGGGCAAAACACCCCCTATATTGAAGGTGATTCTGCCCACCCCAGCGGCATTTATGCCATCACTAAATATTTGGGAGACAAAGCGGTCATGGATATCTTGCCATCAAGTGTCATCTTGCGTACTTCTTGGGTATACTCTTCCCATGGCAATAATTTTGTGAAGTCCATGCAAAAGCTTGGATCCGAAAGAGACCAATTGAGTATTGTCTATGACCAAATAGGTACACCGACCTATGCGCATGATTTGGCAAAAGCCATGATGGACATTGCACAAAAAATGGAAAAGGGCGAGCTATCACAAGACATTAGCGGTATTTTTCACTATAGCAATGAAGGAGTGGCGTCTTGGTATGATTTTGCGATGGCCATATTTGAGATGGAAGGTATCAAGTGCGATGTCCAGCCAATATTGTCTAAAGAATACCCTACTCCGGCACGCCGTCCACCTTTTAGCTTAATGGACAAAGGCAAATTTAAAGATACATTTCAATTAAGCATTCCTTACTGGCGCAATAGCTTGGTGGCCTGCTTATATGAGCTGTCAAAATAAATTCAAAAAAAAATTCAAGATACTTGCTTGATATTTTTAGAAATAGTACCTTTGCACTCTCCTTTTTAAGAAAAGGAGTAACCAAAGGAATTTTGGTGGAGTGGGTGAGTGGCTGAAACCACCGGTTTGCTAAATCGGCGTACTTGGAAACAGGTACCGCGAGTTCGAATCTCGCCTCCACCGCTTTCTTTTACTCTTCGGGGTGTAGCGCAGTCCGGTTAGCGCACCTGCTTTGGGAGCAGGGGGTCCCAGGTTCGAATCCTGGTACCCCGACAAAATCAGGAGTTACGCAATTGCGTGACTCCTTTTTTATACCCTAAACCCTTTCCAAACGTTAAATATCCATAAGCTAACCCATATACCTTGATACTTTCGTTGGTAACTATAGCCATTATATCAACAATTTAGACACATGAAAAAGACTTTACTATTCTTAGCAATCACACTACTCTTCTCCTCTTGCGCAACAATTCTAAATCAGCCAGTCTCAAGGTCAACAATAATTACAACCGAGCCTTCAACAATAATATACAAGGAGGACACACTCTACACGGTCAACAATAAAACCAAAATAACCTACGAAAGAAGTGAAAGGCCTTTAGTATTCATAGCCCAAACGGATAGTACCCACCAAGCTATTACTGTTGACTCAAAAAACTCATACTGGTATAATGCCAATTTTATCCATAATTTGGGTATAGGAATGCTTATTGACCGGAATAATCCTAAAAGATTTGCTTACCCAAAATTTATCCACATTAATTCGACTGATACACTCAATCAATTTCTTTCTAACCCATTGACCCGAACCAAAGATAAAGGTGAATTGTATTTACACCTATCCCTACCCCATATCAATTCATTCCGGCTGACTCCGGACAATGAAGCACTTAAAGTAAATACAGGATTTTGGGGTGGAGCCATAGGACTCGACTATTACCACCACAAAAATCAGTTTGTTAGCCTGTCTGTAGGCTCTGTACTGGATTTATGGTTCCCCCTTCCTGCCGCTGTTGACAACAACGGAGAGTATGAAGTTATGAGTTCTAACTTTTTAAACCTAGCTAACAACCACAAAATCAAGCGATTATCATTAGGGTATGGAATTTCTTATGCCGTAAACACTTGGGAGTTTAAGTACGGCAACATGTTTGATGACACTCCACCGACAAGAGACCCAATTAAAAGAAGCCACTCTTCATTGGGTTTCATATTTCCGGCTTATTATCAGCTCACGAAGGGGTTTCATCTTGGACTTCTTTACCGTCCGACATTTTATAGACCCAACTCCCAAAAGGTTTTTGAGTACGAGCACTTGATAAGTATTGATATCGCGTGGAAGATCAGGTTGCACTAACTCTCCTTTTGTGGACTAGGCAAGCAGCCCTACTTTCGTAAAACATTTTAGCATAGCAAGTAGGGGCTACAGATATCTAAAGCAATAGTATTTTGCGAAAGCCTACTTTAAGTTGGCCTTAATCTGCTTTACTAATAAGTCGACCTTGCTGCTCAACCGATCATCCGTCTCCAATAAATCTTCCATAGTCTTAATGGAATATATAACTGTAGAGTGGTCACGCCCTCCAAACACCTTACCTAACTCTTTCAAGGAAGTGTCGGTATACTCCTTAGCCAGATACATGGCCACTTGGCGTCCAATGACTATTTCCCGCTTTCGGCTTTTGCTCTGAAGTTGCTCAATGGAGATTTCAAAAGATTCTGAAACAATCGCTAAGATAAAGTCTACATTGACTTCATTGGCCGCTTTATTTACGTATTGGTTAACGACCGATTTGGCCAAGCTCAAATCTATTTCTTTTCCCGTAAGGGCCATCTGAGCAGCCAAAGAAACGACAATACCTTCTAACTCTCTTACATTGCCGTGAATGTTATAACAAATATAATCCTTCACTTCATAAGGTATTTCTACATCGTTCTTAGCCATTTTGTCTTCAAAGATAGCCATCCTTGTCTCATAGTCAGGCTCATGCAAATCCGCCGTTAGTCCCCACTTAAAACGTGATATCAATCGTTCCTTCAACCCGTCCAAATCTTTGGGCGCTCGGTCAGAAGTCATAATAATCTGTTTGCCATTTTGATGCAACTGATTAAAGATATGGAAGAAAATCTCTTGCGTTTTTTGCTTATGCTCCAAGAACTGAATATCATCCACTATCAACACGTCCACCATCTGGTAGAAATTCACAAAATCCTCCGCAGCATTATTTTTAATAGATTGCACCACTTGGTTCGTAAAGACGTCACTACTCACATACAATACCACAAGGTCTTCATGATTTTCTAGCACAGCATTACCAACGGCGTGGGCCAAATGCGTCTTACCCAACCCTGAGTTACCATGAATCACCAAAGGATTGAATGACGTTGTTCCCGGACTTTTGGCTACCGCATAGGCTGCCGAACGTGCCAGCTTGTTGCAATCTCCTTCAATAAAATTATGAAACTGTAAAGAGCGGTTTATTTGTGGATCAATCTTAATCCGACGAATACCCGGAATGACAAAAGGATTTTTAATATTCTTTTCCTTAGGAGACTCTTTTGCGTAAGCCGGAGCCGCTGCTGCGGCACTACCCTGACTAACCATACCACTAGATGTACTTTTCGAATTACTTCCCGGGGTCAATATTTGATATTCTAACTTTGCATTCTCGCCCAACTCTTTTCTTATACTCGAACGCAACAAGCTCACATAGTGCTCTTCAATCCATTCATAAAAAAAATTGTTGGGTACTTGTATGGTTAGAGAGTCAGAATTTAACTGAATTGGCTTAATAGGTACAAACCAGGTCTTGTAGGCCTGAGTATCGACAAACTTCTTTATTGACTGGAGACAGTTGTCCCATACACTGATGTGCGATTTTTCCATTGTTCTTAGTCTTTCAATCGGTGATTAAAATCTTGCGGTAATCAAAAAAGGTCTGGCGATCTTTCCTTAGAAGGATGACAAAGTTCGCCATTATTTTTCTAACATAAAAATTATTTCAAAAAAAGAAAACATATAATTAATCCTAATGTGTATCGTTGATTTTTATTCTCATAACTAGCTAATATTCAGGCAATTATACATTATAATAGAATCCATTTGCTTTCGCTAAAAACTTTACAAAATTTCTTAATTCTTTCCAAATTATTAGCCATAAAAAAGGGTTTTCCACACCCAATGTTTAAAACGTCTAACAATAATTATAGGCTAAGCCACTGATAAATAGTAGCACCTATCCCTACCTGCCAATACATTGTGGAAAAAAAATGTGCTTCTCGAAGTTATTCACATTTGCAAGCCCTATCTTTGATCCCACAAACTCAGCTCATGACTTTTACGACCACAACCATCCCATATTCTCAACTTCCCCTTTCCAAAAGAGATTTGGCTTTTTTACAAGAAGCACCATCCCTCCTACCCTTCATTCCTTTTCGAGATTCACTAGATGGCTTACGCAAAAAAATAACCCATCGAAGACAGTTTCCTTTTTTCCGAAAGGAACTTGCACAAAGTCTCACTAACCAATATCGAAACCTTAAAAAAAATAAGCGTGTTGCTGATAACATCGCTGCCGTCCTAGACAACAACACTTTTACCGTAACAACAGCTCATCAGCCTTCACTCTTTACCGGCCCACTCTACGTCATATACAAAGCTGCTTCGTGCATCAACTTAGCCAACCAACTCCAAAAGGAACACCCCGACCTTCACATCGTACCGCTATTCATACTCGGTGCCGAAGACCATGACTTTGACGAAATCAACCACCTACACATTTATAATCAGACCATCACTTGGAACCAAAATTGCTCCGGCCCTACCGGCAGCTTATCCACTGATAGCCTCCAAGGACTTATCACGAATATCAAAGAGCTGCTTCCCCAAACACCCGACGCTACAAAAATCATCCAAGACTTAGCAGAGTCATTTGCCCCCGGCAATACTTTTGCCAATGCGACACAAGATTTTATCCATCGCATCTTTGGGCAGTATGGACTCGTTGTACTCCAGATGAGCGACCCCACACTCAAGCAACTAGCCATCCCAATCTTTCAAAAAGAAATCACCGAAAGGCCTTCCTTCAACATCATCAACCAGACGATCAGCCAACTCAAAGAAATCGGCTTTAAGCCACAAGCCAAGCCACGAGAATTAAACCTTTTTTACATGACAGATCAGTCCAGAAAAAGAATTGTCTTTGAAAAAAATCAATACCACATTCTCGGCACAGACACCTATTGGACGCAAAAAGAAATCCTACAGGAGCTAGATCGCTCCCCCCAATCATTTAGCCCCAATGTCATTATGCGCCCACTCTATCAAGAACTAATCCTACCGAATATCGCCTATATCGGCGGCGGCGGCGAGCTGGCCTATTGGCAAGAACGATACACCCAGTTTCAAGAGTTTGGCATCAGCTACCCCGTAATCATCCGCCGAAATTCGGCCCTTTGGATTAACTCATACGCTACGAAACAACTCACCAAACTCCGCCTTAAAGCAAAGGATATAACGCTCAGTATCAAAGACTTATCACATGTTTCTGACACACAAAAAGTGGATCTTTCCACCCAAAAGGAGCGCCAAGACCTAGACCATATCTTTCAATTGCTTGCGCAAAAAGCAGATTTAGTAGACCCATCGCTCCGCCCCCGTATCCTTGCGGAAAAAGCCAAGCAAGAAAAAGCCATCAAAAATATCGAAACCAAACTCAACAAAGCCTACAGAGAAAAAAATCAAGCCAAAATCAACAAAATCACTAAACTAAAAGCCAAGCTCTTTCCGGAAAGCAAGCTCCAAGAACGCCTTGACAACTTCCTCCCCATTTTTGCCGACCACGGACAAGGATTTATTGATTATTTGGTACAAGAATTTGACCCGCTAGACAAGCAGTTTCGCATTATCTCCACAAAATAGTCTAAGACAAATTTGCATCAAGCAGCACGATAAGAAGAAACAAGCAGAAACGCAAGACCTAAGCCTACGGCAGGCTTGTCCCTCCCAAGTGCAACAGCAGCACCCAACATCGCAGCATGAACCAAATGTTCGACATGTTCGTCACACATTCTTATGCCTGTGAGTTTTTTAAAACCAATGGCTGTTCGACGGCTAATGGTTTGGCCACTGCAATCATTAAGTAGGTGGCAGTTTAAATTTTTCGACACTGTTGAAAGTGCGCCGTAGTTTATTTCTTTACAAATCATAATTATTTTTTTTGCTTTATTGAAAGTGCTTCAAAATTAAAGCACGATTTTCTTGTTCCTTTTCATTCTTGTGGTATAGCTCGATAAACACAATTCGTTGTTCTGCTTCAAAATAGGCATAAACTAATCTTAGCCCGGAATTTACGCCGCGTCCTTTGAGACTTTTACAAGCGATTTTTCTTACCTTGATGACACAGGATGTTATGCCTAAGTGGCCAATCTCGAAACTAAATGGTGCGCGAGCGTCTGGAGACACAGCCAATACCTTACGTAGCGTTCCTAAATCATCCAGAATGCTTCGGTACTTTTTGCCCAACCGCTTGACATCTTTCTCAAATTCCTTTAATGCATCAAAATCCATCACTCATCATCATATCTCCGTGCAGAAAAAGGGGCTTCTCTATAAAAAGCCAATTCATAATCTATAATCTGCCCTTCTTGGGCTGCCTTCCAAGGCATGTCTTTGTGGGAATAATCACTGATTTTTCGAGCAGACCAATCCGAATACTGGTGGATAACTTGTTCGATGACTGCCAATTCGGATGCACTCAAAACGCTAATATCCGCCTTTTGCAAAGGGATGTACCGCTTTTGGGGAAACCCATGATACTCTGTCGAAATACGTTGTAGCCATCCATCTTTAATCATCACTTCCAAAATGCCATCCAACTTCTGTGGAACAGGTCCATAGGGCAACTTGCGATACTCCGCCCCCGTCAGATGTTGCTCAAATTGCTCGTAATAATCAAAATCCGAGAAATAAAGTAGCTTGTACAAAACCGTCTCCCCAACATTGGGCTTACCTGCGGTCTTTTCCAAGATATACATCAATATCTCCTTGAATTTACGAATCTGAAGCTTCGGTACCGAAACCCGTACATTGGATTCAATCGGCTTCTCTGGTACTAAATCCACCACATCTTCATCATACGCTTGCGCTAAAAAACGATCCATAGAAAAACCCAATACTTCAGATAACCGCATAAACTCTTCCACAGATATTTTCCGCCTTCCGGCTTCTAATTGCGCCATCGAAGGCCTGGAAATACCCACCAAGCGAGATAACTCTTCTTGCGAATAGCCCCTACGCTTGCGCAAATTCGCCACTCGCCTCCCTATTTCTTGTGATGATAATCTGGATTGCATCTTTGAAGTTTTAGAAGGCAAAGATACGGATTGTTTTGTTCTAAAACAAGTATTTGTTTTAAAATAGAGAATAGTTGTATTTTGGAGTTTGTATTAAGCATGGTGCGTGTAGACCTGCAAGGACTGCACGAGCGGGGCCTTCACAGCCAATCATGCTATTCTTCTTAATAGGAATAAGCTGTTGGTACCCCCAAAACAGGGAGCCTTCACAGCTTAGGCCATGATAAGCTCCTGATATTGAGAGTCCTATGTCTAAAAATCGACTCTAAAAACGGCCTTAGAAAGGTCTATTTCTCGGGTCAGACTTGATTTTTTCAATTGTATCTTCATATTTCCCAATGGCAAAGTTAGCGATTTGTTCGATAATAGATTTATCCTTATCAATTCGCATACTTGGTAAGCTAGATTTCTCTGGATATTGATTGTGCGAGAAAGCATTTCTAAAAGCTTTTAGTTCATCGGTTTCTGCAGTACTCATACCATAGTCATCTCTTAGCTTATCCAAATACTTATTAAAGGCAACACCCGGAACGGTCATCTTAGCCTTATCTATTTCGTCTTTCAATAAACCATAGAAGACTGTTTTATGTTCAGCAGATTCAGCCATCGTCTCTTCCAATTCAAGCATTATTTTCAAGACATCCAATCGTCTTTTTTCATAAGTATGAAATTCTTTTTCCAGATAAGTCAATGTACGCTCCGCATGATTGCCATCACCTACCAAATAGGGAAACAACCCATTAATTCGCCTATCATACGCCACTTTCTTAAACTTACCAAAATCTTTCATTTTGACATTGGATTCTGTTATAGTCAAAGTACCAACATCCCCAATCAGTACTTTCATCGAGTGCTTATCAATCTTATGCTCCAATGGCTGAGATGTCCGACTACTCTCCTGCCCTTTTGCTCTTTTTTCAGGAAGGAAGTACTGTAATTTAGGAAAATTAGAAAGGTCAACTCCCTCCGTGGATTCTTTAAACAGCTCTAAACCCATCAGATACAGCAATATGTCTTGGGCAGGTTGTACTTTCAATACCGATTCATTACGCACATAACTCTTCAACTGCTTACGCCAATCTGGAATGGATTTTTTGGTTTGCCCTTTTTTTATTTCAGAATGCTCTGTGGATTTTAGTTCACCTTTCACCTCCATAAAGAATACTTCTCGTTGTTCTAAACTAAGCAATACCTTTTTCTTTTTATCTCTCGGATTTCGCCCTTCATCTCTCCAATTATCAAAAATGGGGTAATTGCGTTCGAAGTCATAAAAGGACTGATTACCGTCTTCAAATTTGCGTTCAAACCAAAATCGAATCAATTTGGGCGTGCTGAGATTAGAAATATTTGCCAAATCTTCCTTCATCTTTGGATATTGCTTTTTAATAAATTCAACACTTTCCCATAAAAACCATCCCCTTGGAATAGGAAGTGGGTGCTTATCAAGCATCTTTTTGGCGACTTCTCGAACGTCATTATTCGTAGAAATACGCAAAAACTCCAATTCGATAAGTGGTGTTTGTTGTGTTCTTTGTGCTTTCAGAAATTTGACTCGGGCTTTCAGATAGTTTTTGTAAACTTCTGTAAACTGGCTTGCGCCAAAAATTTCTGCACTTAGAAAAGGATGCACATTTGTGTCAAAATAATTAAATTGTTTTACCAGAGCCAAAAAATCATCTTTGGTATATGGCCATTTTGCCAAGGCCACTTGTATGGCTTGGAATTGGTCAGAATTGGGCTTCCCATCATTTTTCATACCAACTACTTTCTTTTGAAAATAGATAACATCCTTGGCTATAAAGTCCGCAAGTCGTCCTGTGAGTATTGGGCGACTCCCTTGCTGTCCCGCTTTCTGTGTTTTATAAAACTTTAGTTTTTTATCCAGTTTTTCTAAACGTTCATTAGACTCATCAATCATATTATTCAGTATACCATTCGCTTTCTTTCGTAAGTCAACAGGCTCAATTTTCATCAAATAATCTCTAATTCTATCTGGAATCATGGTTGTTTTGAGATGATAAGTTTCCAACCAAATATTGACCAATTCCTTCCTTTCGGAAAACTCTTTTTTAAAGGCTTCAACTTGCTCAGGTGTAGCTGCTGGATTTCTTAAAGCATTAACCAGTAAGGACTTTGAGATAGGTTGCAACTCTCTGCTACTAACCCTTTTAAGAAATTTTTCTAAGCCTTTTTTCCATTTTTCAATACTTCCTTTCACAATACGATTATTAGTATGACTTTTCAAGTCATGCACATTCCTATGGAGTAGAACAAAAAACATCAATGCCGGCAACTCATTCATACTCAACACAATATCAGCTTCATAGCCTTTCGGTCGCTTATATTTATTAGCATCAATTTTTTGGACAACATTACTTTCACTCAACTCCTTTTCCTCCAATGTAAATACAATTTCTTTTTCATCCCAAGGGAAGCGTGGTGCGAAATCTAAAATATAAGGTTGGTGATAATCCTTCGGTAAGTCCTTGGAGTCTTTGAATAAATCTGGATGCTCTTGACGCAATTTCTCTTTAAACTCAACGACCTCTTTCATACGTGCAAAAGCGTAAAGACCTTTATGTAATTTTCTTGGAATTTCAGAATCATAAGTATGATAATAAAACCGTCCATACAAAATCTGAAATCTAAGATTATCAAAAATTTCCAAGTTGTCCAAGAAATTTAAGGCGAAGAAATTAAAGCGATTTTTCCTTCGCACCAATAGGGTTGTTTGTTCTCCAATATTTTCTTCATCTGGCTCTACAGAAAATTTAGGTCTAAAGATTTTCTTTTTATTTTCCGCAAGGTGGTCAAATAGATTTCTGGGCACTTTGATTAATTCATTGAAAGTATCTAAAAGTAAAGAGCCACGTGCATCTCCACTAACGACATTGGTTCTAGGTAACCGAATACTATAACCAGAAAAAGCATCAATAGTAGCTTGTTTTTGACGGCTAGTACTGTCTTTAAATCCCCTGATTTGCTTTAAAAACAATTGGCTGTATCTACGCTCTAGGAAAAGACAAGTCATGTAGATAATTCCCGTTTGGGAAAGCACATCAGAATTCTTATCATAAAATGAGTAATAAAACCCTTGTCGATCTAATCGAATGCCGTTTGCTTTAATATTATTTTTATCATATCTAATCAAATGTGCCGTTTCGTTGGGTGTGTAACCAAATTGCTCCCCTTTCAGGTTCCGAACACTTGCGTCAAAAGAGTTTCTAAGAAAATAAAGGGCATCCTTATTAAACTCAGATCGTTCTGAAAGATAGTGCGTTACCCAGTTTCTATAATTCCATAACTCTTTGGTGATACCCAAAAAAACTGCTACCTGATTATCAATGGGCATTTCATCAGGCTTCTCCTTATCTAGCCCATTAGCCGCACGCCAATGACCTTCCGCCATCGGCACAAGAAATGGCATCCTTCTCATGAAATACCCTATGATGTTTGCTTTGGTTTGGTCATTCCCATGTTGTAGCGCATTTAATAAGGTGCCTTCTCGGGTTAGTGCCCCCCAAGTATCCAAAGTCTCCAAAGAATCCTTTTTCTTCTTTGGTACTATATATCCCATTTTTTTTGAAGCTTCAACAATAAGTAAAAAGGCATTGTGAGTAGCCAGATTCAAGTACCCAGAGAAAAAAGCTGGGTCTTTTTCGATGGACTTGGCGCCTGGTGCTGTTTGTAAAATCATGGTGTAATGTGTTTGTTTTTAAATAAATATGTATTTGTACAAAGTTAATAAAAACTTTGACATTGCAAATATACACTATGTGTGCGAAGCCTATTTGCGTTGTAGGTAATTATTTTGCTTTTTATAAAAAAGAGCTGACCATAGGACAAAACTTAAATCCTTCGAAGAAAACCAATATTTGTCCTAGAATAGGTTTACAAAAAAACCTAATAAATGGGAAAAGGGTAAAAAGAAGGGATCAAAACCCTACGGATTAATGCTCACAAACAACTTTAAAGTTGCCTTTCTAAGTACAGGACAATAGTTCAGTTTCTACCAAAAATAAAGTATAAGTTTTGTCCTGTACTCCGTAGCATTTTTAAGATTCCAAATAAAAATCCAACTCAAAACTTGCAATAGTTAGGAATCCTACCTATATTTGCATCAAGCAATCTTGCTGAACGATTAAAAAATCGAAAAATGACTAAATTAACTTTCTATCACGCCGGATGTCCTGTTTGTATTAGTGCGGAACAGGAACTATTAGAACTGATCAACACCGAAGTGGAAATTGTCCATTTAGGTGAAAACCAATCGCGTATTGCGGAAGCGGAAGAAGCAGGTGTGAAATCTGTACCCGCTTTATTGACCGCCAATGGCAATGTCTTGCACATTAATTTTGGCGCATCCATGGCCGATGTAAAAGGCTAGTTTTTTTCTTTCAATCATAATGTTAGGATTCCTAACTTAAAATAATTAATAATGAGAAGTATTATTTTTTTCTTTGCTTTTATGGCTTTGTTTGCTAGTTGTGCGCAAAGCCAAAAAACAGTCAGCCAATCTCAGCCCGTGACGATGGAAGAGTTGGCGCTGTTAAAAACCACCTTGCTCTGGTCTGCTGAAGACGATCAATATCTTAAAATGGCCGGTACCGTTTTGGAAGATCAATTAGATGATGTATTGGATGTCTGGTATGGCTATGTCGGTGGAAATACACACTTAGTTTACTATTTTAATAGTGGCGCTCAACCAAGCCCAGCGTATTTAGGCAAGGTCCGGCTTCGCTTCAAGCAATGGGTTTTGGATTTGTGTAATCAGTCTTACGACCAAAAATGGCTGGATTATCAGCATGAAATCGGTTTAAGGCATACGTCTAAAAAAGGCCAAACCGATCAGGTACAGAACACACCGAAAATAGTCAATTATCGGTACATGATGGCTTTTATCTATCCGATAACTGTAACGATTAAGCCGTTTTTGGCAAAGAAAGGCCATTCTTCGCAAGATGTGGAAAAAATGTACAATGCTTGGTTTAAAGCTGTGGTACTTTCTGACATTATGTGGACAAAGCCATATATCAAGGATGGACACTTTTAAGAATCGTTTATATCTCTGGGAAAAACCACAACTCCCAAATGCATTTTTATTCGTGCATTCGTGGCTTCTTTAGGTTTAATAATGATTAACTTTGCCTGTGGAGAAAGATCTTCACAGGCATTTTTGACTTATGGATGAAAAAATATTTGACCCAGAATTTCAGAATCAGCATCTTGCCGGCAAGATTGTCGTTGGTTTAGAACGCATTTCTGAAGCTTTTCGCAAATTGCTTTGGGAACATGCAAAGACGATGGGTGTGAGTCCGATTCAAATTCAGATTTTGGTCTTTGTGGCTTACCATAAACCATTGTTCTGCAAAGTGAGTTATTTGGCAAAAGAATTTGGAGTGACCAAGCCTACGATTAGCGATGCGGTTCGAGTTTTGGTGTTAAAAAAAATGGTGGAGAAGGTTTTTGATGAGCATGATAATCGAAGTTATTCTATTCAATTGACTAAGGAAGGGCAAGAATTAGTGAAACAGACAGAGCAATTTTCGAATCCGATTTTGAAAGAAATAAAGAAAATAGCGCCCGATGAATTAGGTCGAGTTTTTGACACGATTCAAACATTGGTGTTTCAATTGAGTGAGATCGGTGTGATAGGGGTGCAGCGTACTTGTCGAGCTTGCCAGTTTTTTGAGACAAAAAATAATAAGCCTTTTTGTGCTGTTCTTGAGCAACATCTTGGGCGTGCTGATTTTCGGTTGGACTGTCCGGAGTTTGAGTCTAAGGGTTCTTAATTTTTCAGTTCGACATTAACCATCCCGTCCACTTCAGACTTCATTTTTTTTAATGGTACACATGTCACGATTCGCGTCAAGCCTACTCGATGAAATGCACCCCAGTCGACTCGGCTTCATAAATCTCTCCAGTAGACAGTTCGGCTACAACTTTGACTTTAAAGAAAGGATCAGTGTCGGGTGTTTTTTTCAATTCTAAATATAAACTAGAATAATGTATCAGCCGACCCGTATCCTGTAACACCGCAAAATCAAGCGGCAAAGCATCCAATAGAATCAAATCATTAATCGTATCATTGGCACTATGCTCACTATCAAAATCATTGAGTGTAATGACAGTTACTCTTTGCAACTTTTCCATTTTGGAACCCTTAGCTCCGGGCTCCGAGCAAGAACAAGCCATTGCGGTATTCATGAGTGACCAATGCCACGGCGTTTGGGTAGGCGGCTGATAGACAATATAATCGATATCATATTCAAGTTTAATCCCTCTATAATTAACAAATTTCACTTCATCGCCTTCAACCAAAATACCCCCTTTTGATCTTTGAGACACCATAAGTCCTTGAATATCAAAATATTGTTCCACAACGTCGGGACAGTCACAATCTACACATTGCAGAAAGGAGAACCCCATAAAAAACAATAAGACCAAGAATACAACTTTTACTTTCATGATAACAATTTTAATCTCTCAAAAATAAAACTTCTAAACCAACAAAGCAAGTACCTACACTTCCCAAACCCTCAACTTCGCCTTCTTCAATCGCAACCCATCAATCTTTCTCACCAGTTCATCGGCAGCTTCCATTTTCACACCAAGGTAAGCGCAATCCTGTTTCAGTTCAATAATACCAAGTTGTCCTTTTTCCAAGCCACCTTGCTTAAAACAAAGCCCGGCGATATCCCCTTTTGATATTTTGTCTCTACGGCCTCCCGAGATACGTATTGTTGCCCATTCAGAGATTTCCGGCACTGGCGCATCATAAATATCTTCGATCATGCTAGACTCGATAAATTCCGGCAATACTTCTTGCTCCCATTTGATGACATAGGCGGTTCCTTTGCTGTTCATTCGGGCGGTACGCCCATTTCTATGGACAAATTCTTGCCGTCGCATCGGAAGGTGGTAATGGATAATAAATTTAATTTCCGGCACATCAATACCTCTTGCGGCCAAGTCCGTTGCAAGAAGCAATTGGTGAGTACCATTGCGAAATCTCACCAAAGCTTCTTCCCGTTCTCTTTGCTCCATCCCCCCATAAAAACAACCATGCTCGACACCTTCGTCATATAAGAAGTCACTCACACGTTGGATACTATCTTTATAATTACAAAAAACAATACCGGGCTGGTTGCCCAAATGTTTCAATGCATTTACCAACGTTTCCAATTTGTCTTTATCCGGAGAGATGATTGTTTTCACATCCAAGTGGTCAATTTTCGCATCTGAATAATCAATCACCAATGGCTTTCTAATATCCACAAAATCAGGAAGTTGCACTTTATTTGTAGCAGATGTCAATATTTTTTTATCCACAAAGGGTAGACTTTCGACAATCTCTTTCATCTCCTTTTCAAAACCCACTTCCAAGGATTTATCAAATTCATCCAATATCAGAAATCGGGTATCATCCCCGGTAATTGTTCCCCGTCTCAAGTGATCCGCTACTCGCCCCGGTGTGCCAATCAAAACGGCCGGTGGCACTTTCAATTCTTTTTTATCTTGCGAAATAGGGCGACCACCATAAGCAGCATTGGTTTTAAAACCGGTTCCCATTTCTTTTGTCACCTGCCAAATCTGAATCGCCAATTCTCGAGACGGAACCAAGATAATAGCTTGCACGCCACTAACTGCCCGATCCAACAGCCCAAACAACGGCAACAAAAAAGCCAGTGTTTTTCCCGTTCCTGTCGGTGACAGCAGTATCACTTCGTCGCTTGACTCAATGGCCAACTTTGCTTCATCCTGCATCGGATTCAGCTTTTCGATTTTCAGCTTACGCAAAATAGCTTCTTGATTCTTGTTTTTTTTCTCTGGCATGGTGCAAAGGTAAGTAAAATATGGGTTCTGGGTGGACTCTGGTGGCTGGACTCTGGTGGCTGGTTGCTGGACTCTGGACTCTGGACTCTGGTTGCTCGTTGCTGGACTCTGGACTCTGGTGGCTGGTGTCTAGTGTCTAGTGTCTAGTGTCTAGTGGCTATCAATTAGCAAAAAAAACCAAGATTTACACTACCTTTACATTTCAGGAACAAAGAGCCCACAATAAAACACAAAAAAATCGAGTTTCAATAGAAAAATACGAACCAATGCACCTTAAACACATTAGCCTTACCGTTCTACTATTTGTTTCTTTTTTGGCGCAAGCCCAAAGCGACTACTGGCAGCAACATGTTGATTATCAGATGACTATCGATATGAATGTCAAGACAAATCAGTTTACGGGCACCCAAAAACTCACCTATACCAACAACTCTCCAAACACCATCAAGAAGGTCTATTACCACCTATTTCTGAATGCTTTCCAGAAAGGCTCCATGATGGACTTGCACATGCAGTTGATGCCTGACCCCGACCCCACAGTTGCCGGTAAATTTAAAAAAATAAAAAAAGGGGATGCAGGGTTTACAGAGGTAAAAAGCCTAACAATGGATGGCCATCCAACTCAATACCACATAGAAGGTACCATTCTTGAAGTGACGTTACCTACAGCCATTCTACCCCACTCTTCTGCGATATTTGAGATGGAGTTCTTATCCCAAGTCCCCATTCAGATCCGCCGAAATGGTCGTGACAATGCCGAAGGCATCGACTATTCTATGGCGCAATGGTACCCCAAGTTAGCTGAATATGACCGCCAAGGTTGGCATCCGGACCCCTATGTCGCTAGAGAGTTTTATGGTGTCTGGGGCGACTTTGACGTCAAGATTACGATTGACAAAGACTATGTCGTCGCTGCCGGTGGATACATCCAAAATCCAACAGAAGTAGGCCATGGCTATCAAGAAGACGGCCAAAAATTACATTTGCCAAAAGGCAACAAGTACACCTATCATTTCAAAGCACCCAATGTACATGACTTTGTGTGGGCAGCGGATAGAGATTATGTCCACAAGAAATTTCTCCGCAAGGATGGTACAATGTTGCATTTCTTTTATCAAGATGGCAAAAAAACAAAAAACTGGGAGCAACTACCCAAAATAATGGATGCCGCATACGACTATATCAACAAGCATTTTGGACAATACCAATACAAGACCTACTCCTTTATTCAAGGTGGTGATGGAGGCATGGAGTATCCTTTAGCGACACTCATCACAGGCAACCGTCCAATCAATAGCTTAGTAGGCGTATCTGTCCATGAAGGGCTACACAGTTGGTATCAAATGATGTTGGGTACCAATGAATCCTTATACCCTTGGATGGATGAAGGATTTACCACTTACGCTTCTACCAAGACCATGAATTACCTTGCGGAAAAAGGCTTACTAGGTGCCAAGAAAAAGGAAGATAATCCATTTCTTTCGCACTACAGCCAATACTTTCAAGTACATGAAGCAGGGATGGAAGAGCCACTCTCTACACATGCTGACCACTACACCACCAACACGGCCTACTGGCTTGGTGCATACACAAAAGGCGAGATGACTGTCCGCCAATTAGAATACATCATCGGCAAAGAAAATGTCGCTCAAGGTTTACTCAAATATTTTGATGCTTGGCATGGCAAACACCCCAACCCTGATGACTTTTTTCGCATCATGGAAAACCAATCAAACTTAGTGCTTGACTGGTATCAACAATACTGGATTGGGACGACACACACCATTGACTATGCCGTCAAAGATGTATCCAAAAAATCCAAAAAGAAAACAAAAATAACACTAGAAAGGATCGGTCAAATGCCAATGCCACTAGATGTCGTCGTCACCTACAAAAATGGAGATAAGGAGCTCTATTACATCCCTTTACGCCTCTTACGTGGAGAAAAAACAGGCGATGTTTTTGACGAGATGGAAACTCATATTCTTCCTGATTGGCCTTGGGCAAAAAAAGAGTATGAATTTATCATTCCCTCAAAATTTAAGAAGATTAAATCCATCGAAATTGACCCATCTCAACGGATGGCTGACATCAATCGCAAAGACAATTTTCGACGAGTCAAGAAAAAATAAACGACTATGTTTTATATTCGGGCCATTCTAATTATTCTCGTTTTGTGGACTCCTAAATCGACTATTTTTGCGCAAGCAATAGACTCCACGCAAGCAGCCATCATTATACCGAAAAACAAAAAGGCCTACCCTGTTCCCAAGCGGGCTTTGCTTCTTTCTTTGGTCCCTGGATTGGGGCAAGCTTACAATAAGAAATATTGGAAATTGCCTATCATCTACGGTGGAATAGGCTTTGCCGGATATATGATTATCAAAAACAAAAAAGAATACAAAAGATTTGATAAAGCCTACCGGTATCGATACGATGGAAATGATGATACTGTTGACACTGAATTTCCACAATACTCCAATGATGCCATCTACCAAATCCGCAAGCTCTATGACAAAAACATACAAGTCGCTTGGATTTGGGCAGGCGCGGTATATGCACTCAATCTAGCTGATGCTTTTGTGGATGCCCATTTAGCAGACTTTGATGTTAGTGACGATCTTGGACTCAAAATCCAACCCAGTACAATGGATGGCCTTGGAATTGGATTTGTCGGCATTCTAGAGTTTTAAACAAATGCCCAAACTCGGGTATATTTCAAGATGATTATTGGTCAGGTGTCGCTTCGTGTTGCTAAACTAGACGGATAAAAGCCACGAGTGCACGAATAACATGCATTCGTGGCTCTT